>JAAGNO010025168.1:0-11824 GCA_033439905.1 Ceryle rudis
GCGGTTGGGGGGGGGCTGGGGGCAGGCGCTAGGAGTCGGTAACCGCCCCGCCGGGGAGCACCGCCCCCACCCTACGTAAACAACTGGGCGGAGCAGGAGGTAACGGCGGCGCAGCTTGGCGGCGTAGTGAGCGGCCCCCCCCTCTCGCCCCGGGGCGAGATCCGCCGGCTGTGTCCCCGGCCCGTGGCCTCTGGGCTCTGCTCGGGGAGGTGGGGGGAATAGTCCCCCTCTCCTCGCTTCTTCTCCTCTCCTTTTCGGCGCGGTGCCCTCCAGCCCCGGCGGGGACTATGCAGAGATGGTCGTCCCGGCCCAAGGCAGGAACAAAGAGTCGCCGCCGCTCAAACCCGGGCAACAGCAGCATCACCAATCGCCGGGCGCCAGCCCCAGGAGCAGCCGTGGGCATCCGTCGCACTCGCCTGGCAGGCAGGTCGCCGGCGGGGCCCGCGCCATGCGGAAAGGAGGAGGTGGCGGCCGGCGGGGAGCCAGGAGCGACCCCCAGAGACCCTGCAGGGAGGGGCCGCCGGCTGACGGGGAACGGGACGTGCTGGGCCGCGGCCCCTTACGGCTCTTGCGCGCCTGCCGAGATCAGCTCCAAGGTGAGGTTGTGGGAGTGAGGGGAGAGAGACGCCCCGTTTCTTCTCCCTTTACCTGCGCTCGGATCGGGGGCCAGCCCTTCCGCCCGGGGGAAGTGGGATGGAGTCTGTCTCACCTCCCTCTGCTTTTTCCGGGTGTCGGTAGACTTGCCTAGCCCGGCTTGGCTTTTCGGTACCATGCGGGGAAGGGGAGCGTCGGGTCAGGCGATCTGGGGACAGGGGGAGTGGAGCGCCTCGGCCGGGCACCGGGGACCCCTGCGGACGGCGTCTGCCCGCGGGAAGGGAGGCGGCAGGGCTGCGTCTGGCACTGCCCGGGGCAGCGGTTGGCGGCTGGTTGCTTTCCTGCTGTCGCCGTGCTCCAGTCTGTCGCAAGGGGAGTAGGTTAAAATACCCTCCAGTTGATAAGACCCACCCTATCATCGTCGAGAATCCAGGGCGAGGGGAAAAGGCTTTTTACCACTTTAGTGTCCTTTGCGGGGAGAAATGGGCAAATGTTCTGTTTGCGTGACTAAGCTCTGTGTCTCTGATCGTGTTGACTAGCTCAGCTTATAGTGTTGGCATGACCAGCTTATTTCTTGATAACGCTTTGCTGAAAGGCTGGAGAGTTGCTTATCCTTTAAAAGGCTGACTTTCTATGGGAGCAAATTCGTCAGTCACATATCTGGACGTGATCCTGTGGAGCCTGGTCTGGGTGACTCTGCTTTAGCAGGAGAGTTGGACTGGCTGATCCTCAGAGGTTCATTCAAACCCTGCCAGTCTGTGATTCTGTGATACCTCTTTAGAAATCCTCTTTTGATGAGTTATTTTGTAAAAGTTATTTCAGGAATTAAAAAGCTGATGATTTGTGTAATCACTTTAATAGCCTAATAATAATCTGTTATATTTAAAACTTTTTATGTGTAGTTGCTAACTTGCTGTATGAAAATTTTGAAGTCTTGTCAAGGTTTTTACAGAAAACTAGTGCTACAGAGATCAAACACATTTCCTTTTACAGAGGCTGTTCATAATTGAGGTTTAAGGTATTTGTTTTCTTTTGACAGTATTTGTTGATGACAAAAGGGCCTTTGTTGTACGAGCTGATAGCAAGATATGGCTCACTTTCCTTCTGGGTAAGTAGAAGGAATATGTAACGGAGGAAAAAGTACTGTTCTTCTTACATTTCTTTCTTTGGAATAATAAATTGTACCAAAAGATATGTGGAAATATAACTTGGAAAACAAGAAAGTGTAGCTTATATTGAAAAGCAAACAGGAGATAACTTCCTACCTAATAATTTTTGTAAAGCTGTAGTTGATGTAGTATCAGAACATTTGTAGGAATATAATTGTCCAGATATTACTTACGGATCTCTCCTATCCAGTCATTAATTTCTAGGAGGAAAAAAAAAGTAAAAAAGCAACCCTTACTGTAGTGTAGTCAAATCAGCTTGTTTTGGAAGGATTATGGGTGGAAGAACATACAACTGTAGGGGGGTGTAAATTGGATTACTATCTTTGGGTATATTTTGGACTAAATAATAAAACAGCTAAGTAATAAAACATCCTGGAAAAAGCACCTAAAATATTTCCAAAATTAGTTAACTTTAGGAATGCATTTCGTATTTAATGTCAAATAGTAGTGTATTTGTCAGGTGCCAAATTATACACTTTTGAAGGTATTATATTAAAAGACTGTTAGGGTATTCCCTAAAGTTGCTGGTACTATTCATCACTCCATGCAGTAGCATTTTTTGACAAAGAGAATTTCTTCAGTTTGATGAATTACATGTCAAAGAAGTAGCAGGGAAACAACCCTTGCTTACAGATAATTGATGAATAAACTGCTCCTCAATTGCTTTACTTATCTCTGTTTACTCAACATTTCCTAGGCTAGTAGTTACTTAAATGACATAGAAACACACTGATGGTCAAAATTGAAAAATGTTTTTCTTAAATTGACATTTGAGACCAGATTAGGTAGAGAGCTTTTATAATTTCTGGAGTTAGAATTTGGTTGTGAAACCCAGATAACCAATTAAATACTTCAGGGAGCTATTTATATTTTTAGTAGGAGCAAATACTTGATAGCAGAGTATGTAATAGCATGCAGTATTTGCAGTAGCAAAGAACATACCTAAACTAAATATGAAATAGTGTATTTTAGGTAGTTTTAGTAGCATTTGAATTTTTGTTGTTTTGCTTAAGCTTTAAGGTCCACATTTTAAAAATGAAGGTGCCCCCAGCTGGAACTAGTTTTGTTATAGGCTGTGGATTTTTTTCCTCTTGATTAGTTATGTCGAATTTATATGCAACAATGAAGTAGTTGGCTTTTCAGGGACATTCTTATACAATGCTTTGCCCTATTATGTTGTTTTTTTGGTTTTTTTTTTAAATGAATCAAGGCCTTATTAAGACATCCTTTCTAGGTTACACTGAATGTCACAATGAAACATCTTGAGCTGCAGAAATAGTCAGTTCTTGCACATTTCTTGTTGTTCCCAGCTCTGCTTTATCCCCACCTAGTCCTTTTGGGGATAGTTGCAGATTCTTCAGTTTCTACTACATTTCACATCCTGTTATGTTACAGTATCTCAGCATTTGTTGTGCTGTTGGTAAATGAATTCTGTATATTATGGCTATATTCTTCAGTATTTAATTTCCAGAATTAGAATGCTTTTGATATGCCACTCACACTGCTTTTCTTAGAACAGAATATATGCAAACGATGAAGAAACTATCAGATTTTACATAATAGCCCGAGTCTGCCAAAATCTGATCATATGCTTTGCTTTTATGAATTCTTAGATTGTGTGAGAAAATGGCATCTGCAAGTTCAAGTGCATAGGAGCTGTATAAGTCTTTGTAGCATTAGGACTCCAGTATTCCTTTCCTGTCCTTTCCTTCATTCCCTCCCCAGTAAGGACATGACTGGGATCAGAGGATGGTAATTTTAGAGAGCTGATCTGCATATTTTCCATCAGAAACTGGCTTAATATAAGTCTGGATGCAGTCTGTTGAAAAATGCCAATTTGGACTCATAGTGGAAGGCTGTGAATTGAGCACATTTTCTCTTGAAATAAGATGAATTGCTGTGTGACTATAAAAGGTCTTTGGTTTACACTTGTAATAGAGTGATACTGGGAAGTTTTATAAAAATGTCTGTGAAATTCTCCAAAATAAGCGAATGTATTTACACTTAATGTGTTGACTTGAAATAAACTGAAGGGAGGAGTTAGTTTTAAATATCTTTTTCCTCTATGAAATAAGTGGTTTGTTTGAATCTGAAATGTCATTTCCATATTGATAGATAATAATTTGCAACATTAAAATACTGCATATTTGGCTTATTTGGGACTGCATGAATTTGAGATTGATGAAGAGCACTGGTAGCTAATGTGCATTTATTTTGACTTTACTGTATATTCTTACCTAATGTATAATCTGTCTTAAAATTTGTGGGTTTTTTTGTTGTGTGTGTACGTAAATATATTTCATCATCTAATCTTGTTGGGTATCTTAGAAATGTTGCTGAGAAATTAAATAATGCCTTGTCCAAATGTGAGACTTCAGAAATAATAACTAAGGAAGATACAGACTACTGTTTTATTCCATACAACTGCCTCAAAACATGTTTCTTTGGCATGTGGTTTGCTGTGTTGCTGATATAGGTAATGTGCTTGCCTGGAATTCCATATCATATCCATATCTGCTTTTCTGAAAAAGGAATTTTCAACTCTTCATGAGGACTAATGTAAATGTCCTTAGTATGGCAAAAATAAAAGGTCTAAGCTGAAACCTTCCTAAGACATTAAATCCCAGTTAATGTAAACTATACTGAGCAATCCTTTGGTGAATGTCTTATAGAAAGTATATGTAAAAAGTGAAGTTTTAAATGAAAGCTTGTTGTATTAATTTTCTAACTGAAATCCAAGCTTCTCTTGGGGAAAACTACTTCAATGGCTGAAAAATTCTTAATTCTTAAATTAAAAGTTTATGTGGTATTCTACAAACTCAAACTTAAGGTAAATGTTAAATAGTACAGGCAGGTAGTTTAGAATTATTTTTTTTGCCTCTTAGGTAATTCCCCCCCCCGCCCCTGTCCATCTTACTGTTTCACCTTGCACATCTTTGTATACAAAACTAATATTAAAATTAAGGTTTATAAATTTAGTTTGTTACATTATAGAGTCATAGAGTGGTTCCAGTTGGAAGGGACCTTTTAAGATCATCTAGTTCAACTCCCGTGGAGGGAGCCGGGAGCTGGCTGCTCAGAGCCCCAGACAGACTGCTCTGGAGTGTTTCCAGGCATGGGGCATTGACCACCTCTCTGGGCAACTTGGGTTTCACCACCCCCACTGTAAAAAATGTATTCCTTCTCTCTAGACTGTCTCCCCTCTTTTAGTTTAAAACCATCACCTCTTGTCCTGTCACAACAGGCCCTGCTAAAAATACTTGCCCCATCTTTCTTATAGGTCCCTTTAAGTACTGAAAGGCTGCAAGAAGGTCTCCCTGGAGCCTTCTCCAGGCTGAACGACCCCAACTCTCTCAGCTTTTTTTTTTTTTTTTTAAATGACCTGTGGTGACTGATAACAAGTACTGCCAGCAGCAGCACTTTCAGGCTCTGTGTTGGAGGATTGAGTGGTTTGGGCATGACGTGTACATTCAGCCCACTCCTCTTCCACATAAATTTAGTGGTTTTGCGAAGGTGTTTTTCTTTCTCTTGTCCCTGCTGCTTTCCAGAAACAAACCACCACCTGCATGTAACATGCAGTCTAAACACAGGTGTTTTTGCTAACTCTCAGACTATATTCTGCAGCAGGTGTTCGATGTACGTTTTAGCTCTGTGCAATCATCTTGATGCATTCCATATTGTGTCAGAGGCGAGGGCATTGCCTGGGGATGCCTGTGAGCTGGGGGAAGTGGTAACACCCTGGAGAGAGACAGGGTGCTTAGCATCTTCTACTTCCAGGTAGGTGTAAGCAGGGAGGGTCATTGTCCTCTTTTTCACTCTGCTTCATACAGCCTGTGTGAGTTAGAGGACTCTTCATTAGCCATAAAGATTTTCTTGAATTAAAGGCAACTGGTCTACCTGACTTTTCTATGGCAGAGAGCCACTGTGTGCCTAGAGGGCAACCAAGACACCTTCTGTTTAGAATGAGCAATGAGGTCCCTCTAAAATGCCTACACTTTATCCCTCTCCCATGCTGGCTTTGCTTCTGTGGTGAGCTCTGGATATATTGTGAATGCTGCCCAAGCAAAATGGAATAGCTTCTGCTCTCTGTGGATCTTGTTATGCTCAAGAAGTCAGAGACCTAGACTTTTTACTCCCTGCTTTATCAAAATTTTTCTTTTGCCTTTGTCCTTCAGATTACCTTCCTTGTTCTGTACCTATGCGACAGCATTGCAGATAGTCTCCAAATGGACAAATGGAGTATTATTACATGCAGGGTCTACCTTTTTTAGCAGTTATAGTTTCAATTATATTTCTGTTGGTTGTTACGGTCCATCAGGATCTCTCAAATTCACAAGACAACGCATTCTGTAAATTGTGGTTTATGAGCTCATTGGCAAAGAAAACAAATGTCAAACAAGGGCTCAGTCCACTTTGTACAGGCTAATCTAATGTGGGAGTTCACTAATTCATCACTCGAGGCAGAAGGTTTCTATTTCACAAGTTCTCTAATTCGCAACTCAAAACTTCTAACTCCTAATTTGTACACCTATCAGCAAAACCTATCTGGTGGTAGGAGTACTCATCCTTCCTCTTCCATCCTGGTGCAGCTGTCCTCAGAAACTACAAAAGCTTAAGTAGCTTAGCTGCTGCTGGATCTGCTTCAAAAGCTTTTTGGGTAAAATGATGTATTTATACTTTCCAGCTTGAAAGTTTGGTCTGTACCGTTTCCATGTGTTAGCAAATTCTGCAGAAACTGTTAGAAAATGAATATGGGAGGATTATGGCTGCAGGAGACAGCAGCTGCAGGTGGTAATGTCTGCATAATGACCTCCAGCCCTTTCTGGCCACGGGGTCCTGCCTCTGTGTTTCCTGTGTTTTGACCTAACAGTGCTGCTTCTAGTCTACATCAGGCATTAATATGAGATGTGTGTTGGCCAAAATCTGAGCGGGAGCAGAGTGAACAGTCACAGTAGGTAACTAAAAAATATTTATGCTTATTATTAAAAAAAGCTTATATTTTAATTTTTTTATGAATAGCTGAAATAGGCATATCAGATTCTGATGGAACAACAGGAGTGATTTGGGATATAGGTGGGAACATTCCCTGTTGCTGAATACCATCAGTATAATTTTTGATTTTTAAAGAGCTGGCCTTGAAAGTCCCTCTTCGTCTGCTTCTCTGGAGCCTGAGTACCTTCTATGCATCTCTGAAGTAGCACTGAAATAACTTGAGTGAACAGGATTTCATGTTTAGTAATTGAGATATTTGAGTAACTTGACACCTTTTGTTTCCTTTACAGCTGCTTTTGCAGGAGTCCTACATTGGTAAGGTTAAATTTAATTGCTTGGGATTAATGCAGTATTTTAAAATAATAAAAATATAATTTTAACTTATGTTTAGACTAATCGTTGGCATAATTTATATTTAGATCTTTCCTCGTAAACCCAAATTGTTCTCTCTAAGATGAATAATTCTGTTGTTTTGAAGCTGACATAAAGGTTTTCTTAAGCCTGTCTAGCATAGAGTGAAGCCTGTTTTCCAGGTGGAAGGTTGTTGCTTAGACCTTTTTACCCTTGTTGGGTTTTTGAAGTCCAGGTAAATCCTTTCAAATTTCTCCTATGTTCTGCTTATTTAGATTCTGTTTTAATTTTTTCGTTTTACATCATGTTTTCTTTAAATTCAGGAAAGCTTGGCCAATGTCTTTTTTTTCCTGTGTGTGTAGAAGAATGGCCTTTCAACTACTTTTTGTCAATGTAATCTTTGTATTTTGGGTTCCATCCTAATCCTCACCCTTCTTTTTTTAGTATAGATTTGAAATAGAATGGCTTCTGTAGTTATTGTCACCAGCTGCTTTTGCAGAGATAAAGAGTAGCAACTTCTGTCACTGTTTCCTAGCTCAAAAAGAACTACTGATTTTTAGTAATTTGTTTCTGGAAAGTTCCTACTCAAAAGCAGTGTCATGTGCAATGCTCTGTCTCTTTTTCCATCCTTTCTGGAGGTGAATCTCTTCTTGGAAACTGCAAGCTTTGCTTCCAAAATTATTTGCATTTTACCTGGCTCCCCCCCGCCCCAGTTGCACCTTTATTTAATTATACTTATGATGGTAAGCTCATCTATATATAATAGCATATAACTCCATTAAAACAGAAGTCAGTAAAGATTTTGGGGGGAAAGAAACATACACAACTTGCATGAGCACTGTTATTTTCACCAGTTTTTAATCTGTGTTTATTTTTCGTTTGTCAGATACTTGAATATTCTTTCTTAATATATAGAATTGATAGTTTTAATAGCATTACACTTTTGATCCTTAAATGTTTGCACTTAAAATACATTATTGTAACTAATTCTATAGTATATTGTGACATATATTTATATATAAATGCTCTGTGGGTTTGTACTTCTTTTTCTATTTAAAATAATGTGAATAGAGGAGAATGTCAGTACAGTATATGAGTAAATTAAAATAGCAATTTTTAAGTAAACTTTGGGTCTTCACTGAAAGTTTTACCAGCTCTTCCTTGACATATATGACTTAGTACAGGTTTTAAAACTATTTAATAATTTTTATTATTTTTAACAGGTGTCATATAACAACTCTTTTTGAAAATGACCGTCATTTTTCTCACCTGTCAACTCTTGAGCGAGAAATGGCTTTTCGCACGGAAATGGTTAGATTATGATTCAATAAAAATTGAAACTTACGTCTCTAATCTTGTGGTCATGAGCTTTCCAAAATTTCTTAATACCTTCTGGATAAGTAAATATATTGATACCTTGCAACTAACATGCATTACACTTTTACGTGCAGAACATTTGTGTGTCTTGCAGCTGATGAATATGAATGTATCTTCACAGTTCACTTAAAACAGAATTTAAAAGTACTATTTTGAAGGACCTAAAATGCAAAACTACAAGTACCTTGTAGCTTACTTTCAATTATAGTCTTGTTATACAGCTTTTGTAAAAATAATTTTTAAAATGAATAAATGTTTGCACGTTTATACATCTTTTAGCTGCTCTTATTTTGAGTATTGTGAAATACTATGCTAGTGCATAGTTACTGGCCTCAGTGAGATATTTCCAGACATGCTATGAAACGAGGTGGAAGGAAAACCACAGTGCTTGCTTCAGCAATGGTGTTTGGAGAGATATGAAAAGCTGGATAGTCCTCTTGAATCATTTTGTCATCTGATTTAAACAAAAAGTTTGTGTATGGCAGTTCATGAAGCAGAATTGACCTCTTTAATTGTAAATAATGATTCTTTTCTTCTGTAGGGTCTTTACTATTCCTACTTCAAGATCATTATTGAGGCGCCATCGTTTTGGAATGGAGTATACGCAGTTATGAATGACAGGCTAACTGAATATCCTTTAGTGATTAACACCTTAAAAAGGTTCAATCTTTATCCAGAGGTGAGATATGTTTTAAAAATAGTATGCTTTGATAAATCTTTGCTTTCTTTAGGTTTGACTACAAATTTGTAAGAAATGTTACTCTGGAAAATGTGGTTATAAAGATATAGTAACTAATGAAGTGTTGCTTAAATGCCACATTTTACTGCCAGATTTAAAATGAAAAAGTTATTTCATACATTGTGATCAATTCACAGACTTCAAGTATGTCCAATCAAATGTCAATACTTTCTAGATTTTAGTATTTCATGCCCTGACATTGCAGTCCAGTTCTATGTGCTTCTTGTCTTCTTTTGCTCTTCTAACTGAAAGCAAGCAAGTAAGTTGCTGACATTGTGTGCTTCAGGAAATAGAAAATACACTTTATTAATAGTGTGTGACAGTTAACACCTGCAGTGATACAGGCACTCAGAGGTTATTTTGGTGTGCATTTTGTGTAGGATAATGAACTAACACATCACGGTTCACTGTGGCCTTAAAATCCATGAATGGTAATAGTTTATTTATGTGTTGCAGAAGAAGTTCCTCTGCAAAAAGCTGACTGTTGTTGTTCTGTACATACTTGATGTTAGCCTTGTTACTTGCTTAGATTATGTTCCTACTGTGCCATTTTGTTACTAAAAAGATCATATCTTTATGTATAGAAGTACTTTTTTTTCTCTTGCGGTTTGGTCAGTGTGTTCAAGACATTTTGCAAAGGGGAGACTGCTTAACATTAATTTCTGTTACTCCACATATGAACAACAGCTTGTGTTTTGGGTAACCACAGACTAATAATGGCTGTAATTGTTTGGTACTAGTATTTATACTCATTCTCCTGCTCTGTCAGAGAAAATGCTTTCAGGAACTATATGTATGTATAAGAGTTCTCAGCATGCATGCATTTATACAGCTTGCATGTTGCGGTTTCATTTGCTGTTTAATTCCTTGTTCCGGAAGAGCTAAATGCTGTAGATAAGCACTTTTTGTTACCTTCTCACTGATTTTTGGGTTCATCTGGGGGCTTTTTCGGTTGTTTGTTCTTTTTCTTAATTCCGAAGGGATTGCAGTTCATTTTTAGAAATGTGGTTAGGAACATGTGCCTTATTTGAATACTATAAAAGTATTTTCTGTAGCTGAGAAAGATTTATTAATTTCAGCTATATTCTGACTTGCAAAAATCAAAGGTAGCTGGTCAAATGAAGTTGCTCTTAGATAATCATGGGTATCACCATGAAAGATAAGTAAATTGGATAATAAAATCAAAACAAGAACAAACAGATACAATGGCTGACATTCTTTAAGAATGTTAGGTAGATAACTGAGAAATGTGTATGTGTTCTCCTTAAGAGTTTTCTAGGATCATACTGGCTCATAGAACTTTTTGGTAAGGTATGAATTCATTCATCTTTTGTGTGCCTGTGTGGCCATGCTAAGTAGACAGATAGTCTCCTCTCTGCTCCTTTCAGTCATCTACTGCTTCATGTCTAGCCTTCCTGTAAAGAGATTTATGTTTTTGAAGTGTATTTCTTGAGTATTCTTCTTTTCACATAACTAAATCTATAAAACTGTCATTAGGTGCAACTTGATATTTGCAGTATGTTCTCCAAATTTATCTGATTTTACTTATGGTTATAATGGGGCTGGGTGGTGGGAAGATGATGGTGGATTTATTTGTTGGCAGTGTAATTTTTCCTTTTGATACTCGGTATCCAGTTACATTTTCTGAAAGTGTTTCATTTCCTGCTTGGTATTTTAGGATCTTGGCATTTCTATTTTGTGAGATTCCTGTTGGCCCATTTCTGTGCCCTGTTGAGGTCTCTGAATGGCAGCATGTGTCAACTACTCCTTCTAATTTTGTATCATGTGCAGGCTTGCTGAAGGTATTCTTTTGTGCCATTGTCTAGTCGCAAAATGTAGAACAGAATTGGCACCAGACTAAAAGAAAACAAACATCCACAGCTGTCCCCTCGTGTACACAGACAGTTATCTGAGAAGGTTATGAAGTTGGGCAGGTGACTTCCAGGTTGTTTGGTTTGTTTTTTTTTTTTTTTTTTTTCCCCCTCCTTGGAAGTGGTTTCCAGGAGGATTTACTCCATCATGTCCTTGAGAGATCAAGGTGGTGTTCGCTGTGTTTCCTTTATGCCCTTCTTGAAGATAGAAGTGACATAAGTTTTATTAATTGCATGAGGAAAGAAAAGCAGGAATCATCCTTGTACATGTTTTCTGTGCTGCAGGACTGAGACAACTAATACTGCAGTGGTGAAACACTTTCAGTCTGGGAACCCCTGGGTTATAACTTTTAAAGCAGCTCAACTGGAATGGCCACGTTGGTCATTTACAAAGTCTATAATGAAGTCAGCCATATCCTGACAAAATAGCTTGGTGATGTTGAATGTTGACTTTGCTGTGAGATGTCCTCATTTTTCTGTGATACTGACATTTTCTGTGACAGGTGTTGAGATTTAATTTGGTGGTTGTTAAAAGAATGTAATGAAAAATTGTATGGAAAATGGAAATGCTGTCTTAAGTTGCATTTGGAAGCCCTCTAATGCATGCTTAAATTCAACCTATCAAAGGTTATCTGAGTAAAAACACTAGAGATCTCGTCCATTAATACTCTTACAAGGCGGGGGGGGGGGGGAAATGGTTTAATGGGGTTTAATTTGCACAATTGCCCGTG
>JAAGNO010025168.1:11834-34329 GCA_033439905.1 Ceryle rudis
GTGATCTCGTCCATTAAACCTTTTGAAGGGGGGGGGGGGGGGAAATGGCTTTAGTGGGTTTAATTTGACCAATTGTCCTCTGTGTCAAAATCCCACTTTTTTAATATCTGGTAAGCAAAAATAATTAGATCGGGAACCTTCCAAACAATAATTGAAATATATATATTTTAAATATTACAGTTTGATGCATGAAATTATTTCTGTTCTAAAGAAGGCATAATTTTAGTCAATTAATGACCACTTGGTCTAAGTTGGATGCCTCTATGATATTATGGTCAAAAATGTGAAGTAGTTGAGAAACTCTGAGTTCAGAAAAAAAAAAAAATACTGATTGAGGGCCAGTTGTCATGAGAAGTTACGTTGGGCATTGAGCTAATCTTGAAGTTCCTTTTCAGAACCTTCAAATCCTGTTTTCCACCTAGGTGGTCCTCGCCAGCTGGTACCGCATATATACCTCTTTTATGGATTTCCTTGGTGTATCGACAAAGACATGTTGGACTGTAAACAGAGGAAAAGGGCTTAGTCCTGTTGAGAGCTGTGAGGGTGAGTTGTGTTTTATTCTAGTTTCTTCCTGGAGGCCTGTAATTGTGATTTTACATATTTCAGAAGTAATAAATGTTCTGATATCTTTATCACTGATCTACTTTCATTTGGCTAAATCTGTGTTTTTGGCAGGTTCACAACATAAATCAGAAGCATGAAATAAAGGTACTTTTATGAACAACAGGGGTGATGAATACGGCCTTTGCTTATTAGCTAGCTCCTCCTGCCTAGGCTGAATTCCTATCCTGCACAAAATTTCACAGTTGTCATCTGAGCCTTCATAATGTGGGACTGTTATAAAGAAGATGTCCTAAATGTAATTGAAGGCCACTATACATCTATTAAATTTTGTAGCTTCTGCAGAATCCCTAGTACATTCCAAGTAACAAAAAACTTACCCTCTGTATTACCTGCCTTAACTACAACTACTGCTGGGAAGAATCCTCTTCCTTTTGTGACCTTATTATTCAACGTAAGAATTTAATTTTTATACCTTGGTTTTGATACTAAAGTTTGGACACTGCTTCTTTTTTGTGTGTGTTTTTTCCCCACATTTAAAGTATTGGCTTATCAAGTATTACACAATAAAAGGATCTTGCTGAGAAGTGCTCTTGAGACCTTCTGTAGTTGGTTAAAACTGAATGGTAGATGGTAGCTTATGAATTTGTTTAATTTCATCATTTAAAATGTCTTTGTGTGGCAACAAGTTAGTATTTTTCCTTTTCACAAAGGCTTTAAGAACTTTCTTCAGAGCCTGAGTGATTGAGTTTCTCTAACTTTGTCAGAAGCAATGAACAGTGAATGAATACCTAATCTTCCATTCACATTCTTTGTAAAAACACAACCAAACCACCAAACCCACCAACTATCCAGACTGCTGTGTTTGGTGAGAATATCGTCATCTTTAGAGAACTGTCTTGCTGTATTTGCAGCAATGGTAAATAATATTTTTTGTATGAAACTATGAAGTTTTGCTACCTTCTCTATGATGAGTAAGACTCTTTATTCTGTACTGCTGAAATGATTAGAGCCAGGAGGGTTTGAAGAAATAACGGGAAGAGAGTAATAGCAGAAGTGTGAATTCTGAGGTGTTTGAGAATATAAATTGAAAGACTTGCATTTGAGAATAAATCCACTGAAAGACTTGCATTATTGGACAATCTCTTTGCTTTTAGTGAAAGAAAGAAAGCAAAGAGCATTGTGTGTGATATGATTAAAGATGGATTTACTCGTGCAAGAGATGAGAACTGAGAGTATAGGGAGTACAAACCTGTTCTAAAAAGCTCTGTGAAGTCAAAATGCTGTCTGTAGAGAATGTTCTCATACCTTCTCTACATGGCAGGTTTTTTCTTTGCTGTTAATTCTTCCCCTCTTGGCTTCTGCTGCTGACAGCCCCAGTGCTGTGTCTGCCTCTTCTCTACTTTCTAAATTTTTTTATAACTTCACCAATTGAATCTCCACAGTAATCGTGGTGACATTATCTTGTTTATGTTGGCTCTTTTTGTAGCCATATTGAGGTAGTACGCTGTGGGCTATATTATACTGATTGTATGTGGTTTATAAGTAATATAATCCTTCATCTTCTGTATTTGACATGTGTTAACTGTTTGTTAGGTCTGGGAGACCCTGCTTCCTTTTATGTTGCTGTGATTTTTGTTTTGAATGGATTAATGATGTCACTGTTCTTCATATACGGTACATACCTCAGGTAAGGCAGCCGAAACTGAGTTATTTACTTGGTACTAGCTGTCAGTTTTTACACAAAATTTGGAAAAGTCAATCCTAAAATATTTTTGAGATTTTTTTTATTTGTACATTACTAGTGCTTTTTAATTGCATATACTTTGTCACTGAAAAATTACTGGAACAGAGAAGCTTTTTGTTTAAATTAAATGATGATGCCAAAAAAAGTCATGGAAAATTTCAGTCAAGTTGTACCTCATTGATACCACTGGATTGTGGATACAACTAAATGCTGTACAGGTTTTAAATGGCTTTTGACAGGTTTCTGCTCTTAAAATTATCATTGTAACTCATTGTTAAACAAAGTTTTAATAACAGTATACTTTTAAGCAAGAGGTAGATGACCTTTTCAAGGTCCCTTCCAATCCAAAACATTATATGATTCCGTGGTTGGAGTTTTCCCAATGCTCTGACTCAAGTCATATTGCGTGTCTTTCAGTTTTAACTTAACTGAGAAGGCAGAATTCTTCCTGGAGGAATGTATATGGTTCCCTTTTTCTATGAATTCTGTTTTCAGTATCTGTCCTTAAACTTCAGGAACTGTAATACATTTCCATACAAAAATAGACTTCACATTCAGCAGAAAAGCAGAATTGGAAATATGTTTCTGTTTACCTCTAGTTTTGTTTGTCAGTTTTGCGGGGGGAGGGGGGAAAGGCTACTATTTTTTCCTCAGAGATGTATTTAGTTTTCTCTGTCATTCACTGGCTTCACTGTCTTGTATATTTTTCCTTCTGTCTCTGAAGCATGTGCTGATAGCTCAAATGAATAATATAGGGCAGGAGCTGGCAGTGACAAAAGGAAGTTGCCTAGTGCAACTACCTAGGTGTTCAGGTGTAAAATGTATCTGTATTCCTTAATGTAAGAAATTAACATCTCATGTTTTGGGGAATTAGATAAACTTTGAATATTCATACTAGCTTGTATTGTATGGAAACTCACATTTTATATATTAATGTTATTGAAAAATCAGTAAGGTCTTAATTTCCTCAGTAGAGAGAATCCTTTTAGTCCAAGCAAGCCAGAGTATTTTCACTTTTACACAGTGTGAAAAGGAAAAGAACTGACTGCAGTAATGCAGTTCTACACAGAAGTAGGTAATCTTCTGAATTGGCGTAAGTCTCTATCATAAAGCTGATTTGTTTCTGCTCTGTGTTTTGAAAGGTTTTTTCATAACCTGACCCATATCATGGTGAGACACCATCCTATAATATTTTCTCTATCTTTTAATTCCTGAATTTCTTAGCAGTGATCATCTCAAGCTTACATAATTGCTTTTTTCTAGTGTTTGGTTTTTTTAATCTCTCAGTGTGTGTTTATAGTGTATAATCCTTTTATTTTCAGCCTGTATTTGCTTTTAGTCTCTTTGCAACTTTGGCTGATAGGATGATAGGGTAGTGTGGAAGAACACTTTCTTCTCATTATTTTCCAAGCCAGTATGTATTCTCACATCTGTGCTTGCTGTACTTTTTGAGCTTGGTCAGAGTTAAGCTAGCAGAAAGCTAGTTGCTCTTGTAGGCCTAGTTTATTGTTTTGTGGTTGTTTGGGTTTTTTTGTGTTGTTTGTTGCTTTGTGGTTTTGTGGGTTTTTTTGTGGTTTTTTTGGGGTGGGTTTTATTTTTTTTTGGTAGGACTATTTTTTACTGTTGAAATCCCTTAACCAACCTCCCCACAAGGTTAAAGATTGTCAGACATAGTATGTCCCTGACATAGTGCTCTGTGTACGGTCTCTGATTATGTAAATGCACTTTGGGATCTTCTTACATGATTCAAGTTAGTCTCAAGCTCTGGGACGTTCTCTCTTAAGATAACTGAAGCAATATGATGAGAGCTCATGCCATCTTCTTTTTTGACAAAGGAATGGCATTTGGATGATAAGTACTTTATGTAATTGTGAGATCCTGCCTCCCCCTGGTATTCCCTGCCTCTCTATTCTTGTAGTCAGGGGACAGAATACTTAAGCTGATTGTCAAATGCTACATCTTGAGGAAAGACCAGTAAATTTTCTATTTTTCCTGACAGTACTTTTCCAGTATTTTATTTCTTGTATGTTAACAGTAAATTACAGCATTTCCCCAGATGTCTTTAAAGCTTCAGCTTATTGTACCCAGAGAGTCTAAAGTCTAGTTCGTTCTTTATTCCAAAGCAAACAAAGTATAACTGTTTGGGTCATCTGCAGTTCTTTAAAATACTAATTATTTATTAAATTTAGATTATTTTATATTAAATGTGAGGGAAGTAGGTTCCATTTGAAGGGACCAACTGGAGTAGAGGATTTCAATGGAGTTATCCTTTATCTTTTATATTGACATAGAAACACTTAACTGCCCTATCTTCTACATGATTGCATTACACTGTTAGAAGGTAACCAGTCTAACTCAACACTATACATAACCCTCTGAAATAAGTTCTGTTCACTTCCTTTTGTGAAAAAGACACTGACGTGGTGCATTTCCCTATTCTGTGCTACAGCTTTGCTGATCTTTTCTCCTGTGGTAAAATATAAATAAAACCCTTAGAGGCTGACAGCTCTAAACCATTCATAATGCAATTAAGACCTTTGTATTCTAGACTTGGAAGTGTTACTAGATGATTAATCTTTAGCATAGACCTTGAATCTTGTTTCTGGTTTGGGGTATTTTTTTGCAAATTCTTATTTGCTTTGTTTCTAAGGTGAATGTTGTTGGGTTTTTTTGTTTGTTTTCTTTTTGTTTTCTTTCTTTTTCTGTGTGGTTTTTTTTTTTTTAATATTAAGCACATTCTTTTAGTTGTTTTGGGTTTCATTTTTGATGCTTTTGATGAATGAAAGATTTAGCGTTATGTGTGAGAATGCACAGTTCCTGGAAGTTTTTTTAGCACTGAGTTGGTATCTTTAATGCTCAGGATTTGTATCCAGAACTAACTGTTTGATTTGTATGTTTGTGATGGGTGAAGGATCTGAGTTTCGTTTGTTTGTTTGTTTTTTAAAAGAATCTTAATAGCTGACTGCAACTTTAGGAGCAAAAGTGGTCTATTCTGTCATTCATATCAGTAGTGCACTTAAGTGCACAAAAACATTCTTTGCTTTATATCACAGGACATGAGTAATTACAAATCTAGTCAAACAAAAAGGAACTCTATTGCTGTTCTGGGATGGGATAAATCTAAGTAATCTTTGGGTTTAGTGTTGATTCCGTGGTGGTAATTATTCAACAGGTGAATTTCATTGATTTAGAAATGTATAAAAAGCCTTAATTCAAGGGCTTATATTTTTTCATGTTAACATCACAGTATTTCACCTAAAAATTAAATTGTCTTGTAGTGACCATGTCATGAATTAATTTCTAAATATGTTTTTGGAACATGCTTGCTTTAATTACACTATTATAGTCTTAGATTCAGACCAAAATTCCCTGTTGAGTAATTGAGTGTGCAAATTTTAAAGCTTTCTGCTCAACATTTTAGAGAAGAAATACTCCATTTATATAGCCTCGTGGTTTTTTAAGAAAAAGAAATAAATTTTGGCACTCTTCAAGATGAAGCTCTGGGTAGAGCGAATGAAGCACCAGGTGTCATGATCTAAACCAGAGTTTGTGAGGAGTGGAATAACTGTTTTCCAAGTTTTTTGTTAGAATTAGTGTTTTGCAGTAAAAAGCTGATAAGTCAAGAGTGTTCTGCTCTGAAATAAACATTAGCTGACTAACTAGTATTATAATACTGTGTATGTATGGCAGCAGATTACTTTCCCTTGATGCTGGAAGGCATTTCCCTCCCCTAAACTTAGCTGTATGTAAGTGCTCCTTCACGTTTTTTAAGCATCACTGACCATTATGAGGTTCTGTTATACCTGTTTTTCCTGTTCTTTTCACAGTAGGAGCCGTCTGGGAGGCCTTGTTACTGTGATGTGTTTCTTTTTCAACCATGGAGAGGTAGGTCTTCCTCCCCAGCCACCCTACTTCCTTTTTATTTTCATTTTTAAAGTAGAAGCTAACTCTCATTTCATTAAAGATAGTGATGTTGCTTATCTATTAGTGGATGAATTTTCAGGGAATAAGACATTATTGAAAGCAAAATGGGCTATGATTTGAAAATGTTTTATCACAGTCCAATGTGTCACCTTAGATGTAAACTCAAAAATAATTCAGAAAGGAATATTGTAAAGTGGTCCTGAGAGTGAAGTCTGAGTAGCACAATGACTTCAAGTTTCAAAACCTCCAACTGTTCTATTTTTGTGCCTGCTCCAGACATATCTGGCCACATATACCATACAAACAAGCTTCAGAAATGGAGGAGCTTTTCTTTAAATTTCTATGTATTTTACTTGAAATTCATGAATACACACACACAAAAAAAAGAAAAAACCAAACCTCTGTAGTACTGATATGCCATGGCCACGCTACACAGAATTTAGAAACTGTAGATATGTGTACAGAATTCTAATGCTAAACTTCTTTAGGAAGCTGCATTACGGGGGGGGGGGGAACCCAAAACAAACAACTGTCACATAACATCTCCCTGTGTCTCCAGCTAATGCTGTTCATGTCACTGTTTCATTGTTTTTTAATGTCCATTTCATGAATATAGATTTGGATAAAAATCTTTGTTTGTTTTAACTGTGCTGTAAACATTTTTCTAGATGCAAACTACCTACCTTATGATTTTGTTAAGGGTTAAATTATGTGGGGTTTTTGTGGTGTTTGGTTTGGCTTTTCTTATTTTACTGAGCTGAACTTGATAGAAAATTCTGAGTAACTTTTGTTACACATACGTTGTTGTTGTTGTTGTTGTTACACATACGTTGTTGTTGTTGTTGTTGTTACACATACGTTGTTGTTGTTGTTGTTGTTGTTACACATACGTTGTTGTTGTTGTTGTTGTTGTTACACATACGTTGTTGTTGTTGTTGNNNTTGTTGTTGTTGTTGTTACACATACGTTGTTGTTGTTGTTGTTACACATACGTTGTTGTTGTTGTTGTTACACATACGTTGTTGTTGTTGTTGTTACACATACCAGAATGAGTTACTTCTATTCATAGTGAGCTTTGATAATCATTCTTTTAAAACAAAAGTCTATGTGATGAAATAGTTAAGTTTTATTTGAAATGTTTTTCTCTAAATATCCTCCATGAAGAATTTTCACCCATGACTTTTAACTGCCTGGTCAAGACCTGATAAACATTAGAGTTTCTAACCTGGTTTTGCTGCTATAAGAGGGTAAATAAATATGAATTTTTCTGTGGGTTTCCATTCTTCTCAGTGGCATTCTGAAGTGAAGTAAATGTTTTATCCTTTGCTAGGAAATCCTGATAGAGTATGCTCTGTGTTTTACCAAGTCTGTGAAGGCAGTGAAGTGTAACTTCAGAATGGAACAAGCTGAAGGCTTCAAATATAGTTGTAGCAATAATGAAAAGAACCTTTTATGGCACAGGCAGCTCTTCTATCCATAGGATACTGCTCATATCTCCCCGTGGATGACTTAAAGGAAGGGGGGAAAAAACAAGCAGACAGATAATGTGTGTATTTTGAAGAATGGCGAGAAATTAGGTTTGCATACCTCTACACAGACGTAGTTTGGGCTCTGGTAAAGCTTAAGTAGGGTGACCCTGATTCAGGCTCAGCACTATGGATTTCTGGAGAGCAATAGGACTTATTACAGAGGTGCAGCATGGCATCTCAGCTGCCTCTCTGTGTTTGTACTATACCTCATGAAATAACTGAGAGTTGTTTGATATTGTTGTGTATATAGAGTTATGGTAATATATGTCATTAGATGTTTGTAGGTGGTCTGGCTTCACTGTATGTAATGTTGAAACATGCAAGGTGTGAGCATGCGTGTGTGTATGTATAAAAAACTTCTTCATTAACTCTTTGATATGCCTTTGATTCTGTGGAAATCATCTGGCGTGTGGTTCAACAATATGTACAGTGGAGCTGGACCAGCAAAAAAATCTGCTTTTTCTCTTTCTGGAAGGATGGGACTGAGCTACTTGAGTAAGCCTGATCTGCAAGTCTTGGTATCTCATAGCTAACGCTGTGTAAAAGTGATTTGCCTTCTGGCACTGAGCTATTGATCCCAAGGCAATGTGGTTTTATTTGTACCACTGTGTTTTAATGATTTCAGGCTTAGACAGATCTGATGTATTTATAGCTGCAGCAAAGTTAGTTTACAGCCTTGATAAATCATACGCAGTTTAGTCTTGCATGCCAAATACAGAAAAATAACATGAGCTACATTAGTCAGTCTGCTTTTAAGATAATGCTTACTCTTTATGGTGATATATGCTCTTCATTCCTTTCCTCTCTGTATCTACTCCAGTATCAAAAGATTTGGTAAATCAGATACTAATAAAGTCTTGAAAAAATAATCAAAAATAGTACACTACTTTAGAATAATCATGATTATATTATTTGCTAATAAAAATATTTTTAACTAATCACCTCTGTGCAGTCAGATGAAGACAACACATCAGTGTATATTTATGAAAGGTTTATTTTAATGGTAGTCAGGGTGCAGCTTTTATAGTGCTTTTAGACCTGAAGGACTGTTTGATTAACGTGATGGGCTTCTGTACTTTGCATTTATTTTACGCTATTTCTACACATTTATTTTTGAATATTAATTTAACATATTTGTGTAATACCAAGACCATAAGCAAGGAATTGCATAATGTTGATTCCAGTGAATTCTTTGGTAAAACCAGCATTTAAAAAAAAATGGGTTTAGGATTATAGGAAGCAAAGGAGAAGGAACATTCTGACATTAGCATCCTATAAGTTTTCATAGATTCATTATGGTCCATATTAAGTTCAACTACATTTTTGTCCTGTAGTTGTAAAGAACTTCCTATTTTTAGTGCAAATATATTGATAGCCATTTTGAACCCATTTGTTTGTATGTCAAAGTTGTACTGTAAAGTTTTAATTAGTTTTTTCATGGTAAGTGCCATCTGCAAGCACTTAATAAAGAGCTGAATGTAAACATCAGAGATGAGTTTTATACCTGAGCCATTTGCCCTGAACCCCAAGGAATTAATGAAAAAGCTATTCAGTTGACTTCATTGTATTATACTCTGCCTTATTAGAGTAAGCTCTGCAAGACCATAATTTCGTGTATTCAATTTTACTGGCCTGTTTTGGAGGGCAGCATCAGATTTTATACTTTATGTGCTGTTAGGGGTAGAAATGTGAAATGTTTATAACCTAGAGAACTTGAGTTATCCCTCAGATCCTCTCTGCACACACTTTCTCTAAGTGTGAGAAGTCACTGCCTGAATTTGAGAATGGTTTTAGTTCCCTGAATGAGTTGTTAGTTTAGCAGAAGTAGGGACTAGCAGCTGCTGTCCTGACTTTTTTTTCTTGGATGTTTTCTAGCTGCCACATTTAATTTTGGAAGAGCAGTGATCTATTTTAATTAAACAGTGCATCAGAGACCTCAAGTCTGGAAGCTGCTTCTTTTTGCCTTCTCTTTTCTCCTTCCTGGCTTTTTTTTTTTTTAAGCTTGTGAGTAATATCTTCTGTAGCTCAATTTTTTTGTTTTATTGAAATATCTGTGGTCATTCATTCTGAAACACAAATGCATTGGTTTATGGAAATGTAGGAGCAAATGTTACTGTCTAACCCAGTTCTTATTTTTAGTGCACTCGTGTCATGTGGACTCCACCTCTTCGTGAAAGTTTCTCATACCCATTCCTTGTGCTTCAGATGTTGCTTTTGACCTATATTCTCAGGTACCTCTCAGTTTATATTTCACTTTTTACAATGATCTAAAATATTGAATGTCACAGGACATCTATTTAAATGCATTTATTTAAGTATGTCTTTAAGTCCTTCTGTGTGCTCTAGCCATGATATCATTAACATAGAAACTTTCCTGTGGCTGTTACATTACAGATGCTGCACCAGTAGAACTGCACTCATATTACTCACTTACTAAAAGGAAATACTTTGCAACTTGAAGACATGATTAAAATAAAAAAAAAAATCAGAATCACTCTGTCGGCAAATACTTATTTAAACTAAAAATCAGAATTTTTGGTTGATGTTGCTTCCTTCCCATGAAAAACAAGCTGATACTCCATCAGTGGGTTTTGTCCCTCTTGGAGAGTGTTATGTTGGTTGCATTTAGAATAAACCTATGCTATGCCACAGCGGAAGCTTTAGGCACCCATAAGCTAGTATGTTCCTTCACTTTTCTATGACTAATTAACTAGTCTAACTGGTTCAATAATTCAGTGCAATCTAATTACATTAACTCAGGGATGCTCTTGAGTTTGCTAGCCCTTCTTTTCCATGATTGTTTCTGGCTTGCAAGGTGATTGTGTTACTGTCTTGCCTCTGTTTTGAAAAATAAGCATGATTGTTAATACTTGAGGGCTTTTCCACTAACTCCACTGCATCAAATTTGCAGTGTATTTATGATTTAGCTGAACTTCGTACTTGTAATTCCAGATTTTCCTTTATTAGATCATACTGATTTGTAGTTACTGATGATTAAGCCAAAAATACTTTGTGCTGGTCACTAACTTGTGGTTTTTAGGTGAGGAAAAGATGCACACTGACTAGAAAAATTGAGGAATAATTTGTAGCATGATTGCTAGATTTCATATTAGAAAGACACCTGTTCACTTAATGCTAAATTGAGGTCAAAAAAACCCAAGGAAATTACATTTGGGTGATCAGAGCACATAAAGTATGTACCTATAATTATGACACTTCTTGATTAGATAGTTTCATTCCTATTCTTCAAATCTTGGCACTTAAAAGTATGTGGGCTTGCTTACCCATGAGAAGTAGGTATTTAAGTATTTCAGAGTGAGATTCCAAAAAGGAGATAAAACATGTTGACTTTCTGTTCCTCAGTTATAATTCCTGAATCAAGAGCAGCTCTGATTTCTGTATAGCTTTATTTCAATGAAATGTGGAAACTGTATTTGAAACAGAGCCTCCAACTTAAATTCTCCATTACTTGTATCACATTTGTATAACATAATCCTGAATACACTAGCATCATGCTCAGCGTGACTGCAAATAGAAGTTAATCTCAAGGCTTTTTAAAATAAGCTGAAGAAAATTCTACAGGATTTGCAAGACTGCTGTATTCACTTCAGTTTGGGTTTTGCAGCAGAATATTTATGGTGTCTTATCTGTCAGAGGCCACTTAATGAAATTTGAAATGTGATGTTTCTGAAGTGAACTTGAAGCTAACACAGTATTAAATAAATCACTTATATCAGTACCTAGAGAATGGGCTGGTTTCAGCTAAAGATGACTTTTGACATATTTGTTACTGTCTCCGGCTCTGAAACCTTGCTCCGGACTTCTAGCAGAAAGTAAATACAGAAGAAATGTGAGAGAGAGGAGTGAAAACACTTCCAAATGCAGACTGTTCTGATCCTAGCTGGAATGGAAATGGTTGTGACCTGAATATAGAGTTGTTACAAGAAGGTGGATCACTGCAGGTGACCTAGGTTGGTCTGCCCTACTACAAACTGCCAGAAGAAAACTTACTTGTTAATGAGTGACTCATTAAATAGTTAAGAAATGTTAAGTATCAGAACTAGTATTTTTGGCAGCTTATGGAAAATGGATATGAAATATTTCTTGAGCAGTGTTATTTGTAGTGGATCAATATCGCTAGCTAACTTCCCAGGTAATGCTCATTTTATTGCTTTCTCTGTTGTACTTTTCAATAATATGCAAATGCTTGTTTTATTTTATTTACTGATGCCTATTCTGTCTCTTTTTCCCAAGGATTCCGAATATTAATACAGGAAGCTTGATTGCACTGTGTGTTTCTAATATCTTTTTCATGCTTCCCTGGCAGTTTGCTCAGTTTGTTCTTCTAACACAGGTAAGACTATATTCACGTCTAAATAGCCTCTTTGTCTTATCTAGGCAAATTGACTGCTTTGTAGACAGCCATTTAATTCACAACTATACTGATGCTTTCCTTTCAGCCAGATTTCACTCTTGCTCTCAAGAAAGATTCACACCATTTATCACAATATTTTTGTAGTCAAATTTAAAAGTTGACCATTTACACCACTCAGTCTTCTGTTTCCAGGACTTAAATTTACTTTTCTCTTAAAAGCAGCCTCCCACCTAAGATCAGTACATTAGAACAAGGAAAAACTTTGTATATTGCAGTACAGAAATTAAAAAGGCATCTCTTTAAGCAATTCCAGATTTTTTTTAATGCAGCAATGTTTGCATGGCATGTAATATCCAGCATGATTTTGCATGATTTCCTGTTTAATTTTGATGAGCCTGTGAGTAGTGGCATAATCTTACTGTTGGAGTGTTCAGAGCATTGAGGTAACTTTAGTGTTGAAAATGCAGTAAATGCTAACGTGAGCAGTCGGATACTGTTGTAAGGCACATATTCTTAGTGTTTAAATGGATTGAAATGTAACCTGTTGATTGAAATCCAGAAATGTTGTCATACTTGTTCACTCGTCCATTCTACTGGAAGCAAATGTTACTTGATTTGAGAGCATAGTTTTGAACAGTTGGTATGTGCTGTAGTATGCAAGTTCTCTAATTGCAGAAGAGAAAACTATTGAATTCTATAAAAGTCTGTGAGAAATTCATCATGACAACCTGTTTAAGATGCTGGGTCTGAAATTTGAAATGACAGGTTCAGTTCATAATTTCAGTAAATTCCCATATGACTTTTAGCAAGCTGCATAATCAATGAAACTTGTTTTCCTCAGCTGCAAATTATGAATGTTCCCATACTTTGCTGAAAAGTTATGGTTAAATAATGTTAATGAATGATTTTGGGTTTTAATGTGGCTTTGGTTTTGGTTTTTTTTGTTTGGTTTGTTTTGGGTTTTGGTTTTGTGGTTTTGTTTTGGTGTGGGTGTTGGGTTTTTTTTTTCCTCTAAGGGTGAAAGATGTCTTAATGCTGTGTTTTGACAACTTGCAGTTTTATAAAGCTGAGTACATATTTCTTAAATAGTTGAATTTGTTTGGTAATTTTTATTCAGAGCACCACAATAGGGTTTTTTGAAAAACTTGAATGAAATGCCTAAATACTTAGCAAAAAGTAGCAATAACAGTTAATGATTGAGTAATCACTTCTTTTGTATGAATGTGTATTCTGCTGAAGCAACAGTCCACTGCAAATGGTTTTAAATTATTTCTCACTTTTGATTCTAGATAGCTTCATTATTTGCTGTGTGTATTATGGGTTTTATTGACTCCTGCAAATTACAGAAGATACTCACTGCTCATATGGTAATACTTTCTTTTTTAAAAAAACTTAAATCCCTTCAAATGAGTTAAAGCATCAAAAAAGGCCATTTGTGAGAAGCATTTTCCTGAATTGCAAAGTGGTTGAAAAGATGCAATAAGGGACAGAGGGCCTGGATTTGAACATGTGATCTTATTTTATTTATATCACACTGACAGAAACTAGGATCCCTGTGGCACACAGGAGTTCTTGAACTCTAGAATAATTATCAACCTCAAAGATTTATACTAATATTTTCCTCTCTTTCTGTCTCCATTCCATGGACTTGAAGATACTGTATCAAACAACAGACTAGAAAATGTACCAAGTAACAGAGCATGAACAAAGAAAAGCTGAAAAAGCATCATTTGTCTCATGCAATAGGTTAGCAGAAAGAAAAAAATGAGGTGTTAGTAAGTCATAATTAGAGAATGGACTCTTCCTTATGGAAGGAGAATAATGCCAATTCAGGTCGAGTTTTGAAGACTACCATAGTCTTGACCATGCAACAGTGCTGTGGCTGAACTATTTGGGGTGATATTTAGGAAGGAGGATGAAGAAAATAAGCTATCAGTCTGAGGAAAAACTATTTTTTCAAAAATGTGTAAGAAAGTCAACAAAGGAAGGAGTTCAACAAAGGAAGGAGTTCATAAGTGAGAGGCATATAAGCTTCTGCATGATATATCTGATTTTTTTAAAGTTAAGGTACTGATCAAGTTTTGCTACCAGGAGCTTTTACCACAGGAAAGAAGTTTTGAGCTAAATTTTATTTTGTATGATTTCAAATGTATTTTGAAATACTGTAAATGATAAATTAAAGGCTGTAGTAAGTTATACACAACTGATATAAACCTGGGATGCCAAATGCTTGTTCCCAGTCATATTTTCCAGGAAAATTTGCAAATAAGCATATTGGTGTAGTAATTTTTTGACAGAAGCGGGATGAAATACTTAAACCTCTTGGCTTATGTGAATAGCTATATCATAATGTTTGTGTCAAAGTATCACAAAAAGCCTATTTTCAGATAGATAGACAATCACGTTATATTACAGGAAAGCTTAATGAGGCTGGATAAATTGCCAGTCTTTGTTTTGTGGTGTTTTCTAGTTTTCCACCCCCTACTTCTCTGAGGAAAATGAAAGTCTAATTCTGAAATGAGGGGAGAGCAAAAGCCTGCATATTTTACAAATACCTACATTGGGTTTCCATATTCCTGTGTATAGAAGACAAGAGAGATTGGTGATCTTGCTTTCCAAGTTAGGTAATTCAGCTTGCTTTCAGTCGGAAAGAAAGCACAGTAGGAGATCAGGATGGTGGATAAAAGTTGCATTTTTAGCTTTGACTTCAAACCTCTTGTTAAGTTTATATGATCAGACAGTCCAAGTTCTGCTTCCTTGACTTTGGTGATGATTATGTTTTAAATATGTGCTTCCCAGTTTGGAAGAAACCAAACAACAAACGGTTTATTCAATGTTTTCTTGTTTGTCCATGACAAAAGATAACAAACAGGATGGAGAAATAATATAATTTGAAGTTTTGCCTAACAGTCAATTTTTATTTTTTTTTTCAAAAATGTAACTTTATGTTGTGTAAGGGGTTATTCTGTGATCAATTCTTTTTGGTTGTAAGTACTTTTAAAATATAAATGAACATAATCATATACACTTGGCTGCCTTGTTACCATTAAGTCCTTATAATTGGTGTTTTCAGAAAATTCTGTAAGCTGAGTATTCACTTGCTGTGAAATAGGCATCTTTAAATTCAAAGCTGTTGGCACAAGGTGATTTCTCTACTAGGGCAATTCTTACCTTTTCTATTTTAAATTTAATTATTTTTTTTCTCCTTTCAGGTATCTCTTTTAGTGTGTTTTATTCTGATGTTTGGTAATTCTATGTTGTTGACATCATATTATGCTGCATCTTTAGTAGTTATCTGGGTAAGTTGTTTAAGAAAAAAAATCACATGATGTGCTAAGATTGTAATGCTGTACTCTTACGTATGTATTGATGTAAAACGTGAAACTGCTGCATTACCAGAGACTTGAGAAATTTTTCATGTGACAAACAGAATTAGACCTTAAAGATATTTGGAGAGTAGATAAACACTAATTTGAAAACTAATGTTTTTACAGCCAGACCTCATAAGAGGAATTCAGTTAAGGTTCAGAACTGAACCAAAATTTCTCAATCTCTCCTCTCTTCTTTTTATAAAAATACAAAATTTTACCACATCTGGTTTTTTTTGATCAGAGTAATTGTCAAACAAGAACATGAGCAAGGAAGAGTTTTTTAAATGCTGCTTTATTAATTATGAAACTGCAAATGCAGAGCAAATGAACAAAACCATAAAACATTGTTATATAAGATTGTTTGAAACTGCTGAGTCAGACAGCCTTGTTAATAAAATTATTCACTGAAGACTTGTCATCATTCACTATCATAATTTTTTCTTAAATAGGAAAAACAACCAACAACCTTTTTCCTTTTTCATTTTCATATAATTTTTCTTAAGGTATTTATGTGCATAGGAAATAAGATTATGTGGACAGATATAGTTTAGCACCCTACAAGTCATCTCCATTTCTGATTCTTTTTGCGTCTCTTAGAAGCTTGGGGTGAGCTCAGTGAATTATCCCCCCCCCCCTCCCTTTTTGTTTCCTCTTGGTTTTGGTTTAAAGAGGCTTAGAACTATCTAATATAGAAAATTGTTAAGAGAAGAGCAGTCTTCCATTAGTTGGATATAAACTGAAATTAAGAGGTTTTATGTTGGCATGTTTTACCAGTGCAGGATGAAATCACAATATTATATATTAATTCATCTTTCATGTTGCATTAATTATGGAGAATTTTTGATATATAGTCATGTGGTACAGTAAGCTTACCAAAACAAACAAAAAAGCCCCTCATCCAGTGAACTGGAGTATTTTGTTGTTACTATATGTTACCTGAAAATGTATGTTCATTTTATTATTAGGGAATTCTTGAATTGAGTCCAAAAGTCTTGACAAGCAGCAGAAGAGAAGTCTATGTATGGGTAAGGACTTTCATGTATTTTGAATTTCAGAAAAGATCTATGACTATTTTTGTTTGTTTGAATGAAATATAGAAATAACTTCCAGTCTAGTTTCTAATAGTTGAAAATCAAGAAATATAGCTAAACTACTCTTTTTAATAAATAGTCCATATTCTCATAAATTAAACTGAAGGAAGTAAAGGGGAATAAATATACATTTATATCAGAAAATGAAAAGAGTCTTCAAACAACAACATGCTTAATTTTCTATTACCAGCTTAAACGTGTTTATAAAACCTCAGTTTTGTATGAAAATCCCTTTAAAAAAAAAAAATTGAAAAGGCAAGTAAAAATCTAATGGTGCTTGCAGAAATGGAGATTAAGATACTGCATTAGATCTTCACTAAAATGTCTCCTATTTAACTCTTCTTTTAGGATATTTCTTATAACAACAGCAAGCAACTTCTAATTACATAACTAAGCAAGTCAGAGTAAAACATTGTAGGGTGTGTGGGTAGGGTTTGAGGCAGCAGAAATCATGGCCAAACATGGAGAACACTCCCAAAATTGACAAATAAGGTATAATGGTGTAGGAAACATGAGAAGCAATTTGATGCTTAAGGTAATAACATTAACTTGTAAAAATACCTGAAATGGAAGCCTACTGAGACTATGTATGGCATAAGACAGGCATTCATATTAAATTAATATTAAATATCTGTTAAAAGAAGTCATGCCTTGCAAATCTATTTAACATGTAGATAAAGGTGTGGGTGAATGTAATGCACTTGAATTTCAGAAACCTTTTGGGGAAGATATCTAACTGGAACTATAAAAGAAAATAAACTCCATGGGATATAAAGTGTGAATGTTAGAAGGTAAGAAACAAAGGGTGGAATTAAATGGTAAGTTTTGAAAAGACCACCACCACCCTCAGTATGTATATAAAATAACACGTTAAATAAGTACTTGCTGCTCAGCAGAGAAATCTTGATATTCTTATGAAAAGTTCTCTGAATACATCAACTCATTACTGAGCAGGCATCAAAAAGGAAAACACAGGGTGGAAGTCATGGAGAAGGAACTGCAAAGATGTAAGCTTATAAGAGAGGAGAAAGATACTGTGGAAGCAAGGAGGGGGTGGGAAGAGGCTTTCTGAAAAGAATTAAGTACCTCCCAGGTATTTAGGTTCATTTGCAGCTATTAAATGTGATGCTTGAATGCAATTTGTCATCCCATAAAAAACCCTGGTTACGTTAGGGTAAAGATCAGTTTGTATTTTGTTGTTATTCTCTTCGAAAGCATCTGATGCTGATCCCAGATACAAGGTACGAAGCCAGGTTGTCATATTCCGTTGATCCATTTTTATAAAGAATTAAATGTATTAAGATAGCTTACCAAAAATGTAATCTTTCTGGTACAGGGATAAACATGATATGTAACTAGAAGTAATAATTGTACATTCTTTATAGTTCCTCCAAATTCTAACTTGAGATGATACTGAGAAGTTACTAAAAATCAGCAAATTCCTCCAAACATTTGAATTACTAGAGTTTTCGTTTGTACAACCTGATAACATGAAGAGTGTATTGGTGGGGGATGATCACTACCCACTAGTGTGTGCAAAACAGATGGAATCTGGTGCAGAATCACAGACTGGTAGGGGTTGGAAGGCACTTCTAAAGATCATCCTATCAAACATCCCTGCCAAAGCAGGGTCACCCAGAGCAGGGTGCCCAGGATCACATTGTCCAGGTGGGTTTGGAGTCTCCAGAGAAGGAGACTCCACAACCTCTCTGGGTAACCTGGTTCAGGCTCTGGCACCCTCACAGGAAGAATTTTCTCCTTATGTTTGGATGGAACTTCTGTATTCCCATTTATGCATTACTGCCCCTTGTCCTGTTACTGAGCACCACTGAAAAGAGTGTGGCCCCATCCTCTTGACCTCTTTAGCTATTGATCAGCATTGATCAGATCCTCTGTCTTCTCCAGGCTGAACAGCCCCAGGGCTCTTAGCCTTTCCTCAGCACAGAGAGGCCAGTCCCCTCAGCATCTTTGTAGCCTCTGCTGGACTCTAATGTGCGCAGCAGTACAGCTGTGATAATCACTTGCATGAAATTTTTTCAGCTGTAATAGAAAATACAAATAACCTTAAAAACACTCCAGTGTACTGAAATTTGGGAGGTATAACTGGTTAGAAATTACTGTACTTATTGATGATAATGGAGTTTTTAACTAGTGGCTTGATTTATTAAGCCTTTTTAAAAAGAAAAGGTTTCTTCTTAAGTTTGTTGAGACATACTTATCTCTTTCTGCATATATTTTTGTTAAGGTCATTGAAGGATGTGCCTGGTTATTTGGGACGGTCACCTTGAAATACCTGACTTCATTAGCATTAGGAATAGCTGATGATGTAAGTTCTCTTACCTGAGTATCTGAGTGATGTCTTTCAAACATTCTTTAATTCTTAATATCTTGAGTTTGGCATCTTACTGATCTACTTTCCTGAAATTCCAAGATTTGTCCTGCAGAAATGGGAGAGGGATTGCCTATTTGCTTTCTTGTTAATTGTGTAATATCACTTGGAGTTGTTATTACCAAAGTTTGTGAAAAGATAAATGTTTTTACTGTTGAGTTAGTAAATTCTCTGTGTGGTTTTCTTTTCAAATGTGGATTTACAAAGCTTTGCTTCTTTTGGTTATCTTCTACCTACCTCTTTACTGAATTTCTTAGTTCACTTTTTCTCTGAAGCTAATTTTTAAGAAACAGTAGTTGTAGCTATTACTCCTCACTTCACCTCATTCCCTTTGTTGTCCAATTCTATTGTTAAAAATCTATATACAGATGTGCATCATGGGGCAAAGGTACCTTAAAGATATCTTAAAATATGAGGTTGCAAAAACTATACTCTCATTAGTTGGAATGGTAACACCCTTTTTCATTATATAGCAGCGTCCAATCTGTTACACTCAACAATGTCATTTAATGCACTGGAAATAGATTTTTGGTGCTCTTAAAACAATATTGTAAATGTTATAAGCTTCTGTTCTAACTAAACATCTCTCTTGCATGCATTTAAACCAGTATGTTGTGAAAAACAGGATGGTACTTGATTACTACAGCTTTATTTTTCTGTATATTCTACCAGGCTCATATAGGAAATATATTAAAATCTAAATTTATTGGCTACAAGGATTTTGATACATTAATGTATACCTGTGCTGCAGAGTTTGACTTCATGGAAAAAGAGGTAATTTGATAAAATAGACGATTACAAGAGTCTTTTTTTTTTTTTGTGTGTATATATAACAGAAATTATAACCCTAAAACATTTTGGAGCCATAACCTCCTACTGCCATCATAAATTTGAGTGCTTACTTGTGAAGTTAGGGACATTAATGAGCTTAAGTTTTATTTAACTGGTTTTATTGTTTGTGGTTTTTTTTTTTTTTTCACAATGAGATAATATAGTGCTTTGATTTTGGATTTAAGAAATCTGTGTCCTTGAATGAAAGAAGTGCTTGCTCAGGGTAAATGAAACGTTAACAGTTCTGCAAAGAAGATTTTTTATGTGTCCGTTAGTAACTAGTTTGAGCTTATGGAAAATATGCCAAAAGCTGCAAAGGTCTTGTGTGGTAGATTTCGACTACAGAAGACCATCGAAGCTTCTTAATGTGACATTAGTAGACTTTTCTTTTTTAGTTCATCAGTGTCTATATAAGCATTTAGAATGATTGTAGGTTACTGAACCCATAGTACCCAGATTCAGAGGAGATACAATATACTCTTATTCCTAGGTCTTTGGCAAGATACTCAAAGACTCATTTATTAATGACTCTGGTATTATGACTTCCAGTGTGATTGCTGGGTGGAGTTTAAATTTCAGTTTCTTTAATCTGGCTGCTTTGTTGAATGTTTAAATTTATGTCTTACTTGAGGAAGAACTGTTTACATTGCTTTCTTTAAAAAGACAATATTTAGAGGTGAATGGAAAGCAATTAATGCAGTTTATTTCTGTTGCAGACTCCAGTAAGATACACAAAGACTATGCTATTACCAGTTGTTCTGGTGGTTTTTGGGGTAATCATCAAAAGGGTAAGTGATTAATTTAGTGAATCACCTTTACCTTAAATTTATTTTTTTAAGTGTTTTTTTTTGAAAGCATCATTTTTAATTTTTAGATGGGAAGAAGTTTGTTCAGTGGGTTCATCTTGGCTGCCAGCTATGCGCCTGCCAAGATGCACTCTCATTCCCAGTCCTCAGCAAGAGAAATAAAAAGAAGAAAAATCTCATGGGTCAAAATAAGGACAGGGAGACCACTCCCTGCTTTACTGTCATGAGCAAAACGGACTTGAATTAGGGAAGATTAATTTAATTTATTGTCAACTAAAAATAGAGTAGGATTGTGAGAAACAAAACCAAAGCTTAAAACACCTTCCCCTCATCTCTGCTGCTGCCTTCTTAGTCTCCATGGGTCCCTCCTATGGACTGCAGCTCTTAAAGAGCTGCTTAGCATGAGTCCTTTCTACAGTCATTCAGGAATGGACTGCTTCAGTGTGGGTCCCCCACAGGTCACAGCTCCGGCCAGAAAACCTCTGCTTCTCTCCTTGAGCTGCAGTTCCTGCCAGGAACTTCCTTCTGTCAGGAGCTTCTTCCTGTGTGGGCCGTCTATGGGTTGCAGCTTCCTTCAGGTCATGTCAACCTGCTTTGGCATGGGGTCCTTCATGGTGTGGGTACCTGCTCCACCATGATCCTCCATGCACTGTAGGGGGAACCTACATCACCATGGTCTCCACAAGCTGCCAGGGAATCTCTTCTGTGGCACCTGGAGCACCTTCTCATCCTTTACTGATGTTGGTGTCTGCAGAGTTGTTTCTTTCTGATGTTTTTCACTGCTCTCTCTTAAAGCTGCTGAAAAGGTTTTTTTACCTTAAACATGTTATCAACAGAGGCACCACCAGCGTCCCTGACAGCATAGCTTTGGTCAGCTTCTATTCTGAAGCTATCTGGAACTGGCTCTGTCTGACACTGGGGCAAGCCCCTGCTCTCTTCTCACAGAAGCCAACCCTGCAGCCCCTTGCTACCAAAATTTTGCCATGTAAACCCAATACAGTTAGATAAAATACAAGTTTTCAAAAATACTTGATTGAAAGTCTGTATTCTCTTTACATAGAGAAAACCTTTTCCTGGTTTTGGTGGGTGTTGTGTTTTGTTTGTCTTTTTTGTTTGTTTGTTTTTTGTTTGCCTTTTTTTTTTTTTTTTTTTTTCCCCAGAGGTTCAGACCTGAGTCAGTGGTAAAACTTGCTTTGGTGTTAAGTGTCAAAAAAATTTCTGTCGCTTAGCTGATGAGTGCTAGAACTGAAGCTTAGAACTGTTTTTTCAAAGTTGATTATGTATAATTTGTGTAAAAACAACTTGTGGTTTATACAGGAACAGACGGGATAACTGCTAACTGCCTGGCTTATTAAACAGCCTCAAAAAGAATTTTCAGCAAAAACATTGCATGTCTTTCTCTTAGAATTACCTCAAAATGAGATAACCCAGGTGCAATTTAATTTAGTGGATGTTGAAAATGCTTCAGAATGCTTTTGAAAGTTTATTTGTACTTCTTGGTGTTTCTTGTTTTCTTCAGGCAATTAAGTATCTTACGTGGACCTTATCTCAGGCAGGCCAATATGAAAGGTAAATATTGTCATCTTTTTAATGTGAAATAAACTTCCAGGAGAAAATTTTTATTTGCTGTATGCTAAATCATTCAGAGTTCTACATTAAGTTTGTAAATTATATATAGTTTAGTAACTGAATGGCTTGGAGGTACCATATGTGGTATCTTTATAGATTGTCTGAAATTAAGTTTAGCTGCTGAACTTAGCCTCTTACCTCCAAGCTTTCTATTTAATAGCTTGTTTGGGTTTTTTTGGGTTGGTTTTTTTTTTTGTTGGTTTTTTTTTTTGTTGTTGTTGTTGGGTTTTTGTTTTGTTTTG
>JAAGNO010025169.1:0-22726 GCA_033439905.1 Ceryle rudis
CTATTCTTGGTGCCAGAAGTCTTCTCTGGGTTCAGAATAAGCAAATAGGGGCCTTTATACCATATGGATTCATTTGGCTGTGGGGATGCCCGAGGTGAAAGAAAGGCTTTTGGTTCCCTCTGGGTGAACTCTGCAGAGACACAGAGAGCAGGGGGGATTTCCTCACCATTCCTTAGCAATGCACCAAGTAACTACTACCCTGCTTATGGTGAGGTCGTTCTCTTGGAAGAAGGCCTGAATGGTTTTGTGTTCTTAACCATCTTTTTCCTTACACTTCAGTAGCTCTTCCTCCTTTGGTCTTCATCCTTGATATCTTTCTTGAAAGTGCTGGCAGCCCTCTCAGCCTTTGTCTTGCTCCTGCTAATCGTCACCTTCTGTAGGCCCTCCAAGCTTCTAATTAAGTGCTTAGTCTGTCTTTGCCTTCATGCCAGAGAGAACTTGTCTTTCTTGAACCCAAGGAAATATAAATGTCCCAAGTGTACAGATGAGTTTAGGTCTATTCTATTCCATTCCTTTCTATTCTATTATTTTCTAGTAAGCAGTTAAACTAGTACTGGGAACTGTAGGTTGTGAGAGTGCAATTGTAAGTGGATCAGTGGTGACATCTGATTAACATGTTGTCTGATTAATGTCAGGATTTATTAGATTTGGATGGTTGTTTGCATTTTGGTATGGAATTGTTGGCTGTTGGTTGGTTGGATTGTGAGGGAAGTTGCTGTTGGAAGTTTTGTTGGTATAAAAACCAACATTCTCCATAGAATTGAACCAACATTCTCCATAGAACTGCACTGTCAAAAGAAATGTAACATTCCAGGTATACGTACAGGTAAGCCAGGAGGTGTTACTTTTTTTTCTCTTCCACATCTGGCGTTGCATTTAATAATAAGGGCAATCACCTTACTATCAGAAGTTCTATAAATTTCAAATATTCATGCAGTTTTATTTTTAGCCCAAGATCATGTTTTGCTTTCTGATGTTTTGTGTGTGTGAATCAAGTCTTACTACATAGCCCGAGTCTCTTGCGTGATACTAGGAGTTGTTCTGTTTGTCAACCTTGGCTGCTTTGTCTCCATCTAGGCACAAACCCAGAACTCTCTCACACCAGAGGTGTCTCTGACAGGTTCTGTGATATGCTGCATATAAACTATTATTCTTCAGTGCTCTCTAAAGGTGAGTTTGATGAGGGAGGGAAGGGCTAGAGAAGATGATAGGTGCTCCATGAAAAGCTCAGTGGCCTGAGACTTAGGTCCAAGTCCTTCATATGTTACAAAATTCCTTCATGACCTTTTGACACTCTCTTTAACTATGCCTAGCAGAGATCTTGCAATGCTGTGGAAATGTTCCTGAGCTACTCAGGCAACAAGAAAAGGGCTGCTATTCACACAGTGCTCTATTTAGACTACATAGCCCCTATCTGAGGAGCTGGGTATCTTCTAGGCTTGAGTATCTTTCCTCAGTGCTGCACTGTATTTGTAAACATCCCCTGAGGTCCTCCATGCTTCAGCCTTTCTCTTTGCAATCCTCCTTCTCTGATCACACATTTTTTTGACAAACCACGGGGAGAGGTGCTATTTCTCATGCTGCATCTGGATGGCACCTAACGACGGATGTCATAATCTCTAGCCAACAGTGTGATACAAATAAACAGAAGGAGTGATTTGCTATTATTTGCTTGTACTGCTCTATCAGCCAGAGATAGCAAGCCAATTTTACACCTTTCAGAGTGAAAATATAGGTAAGCCTGCGGGTCGAATGATAAGATTGTAGATTGGATTAATCTTTCAAGAAGGATAGCAGGATCTGTATCACCTATCAGACATCTGAAGTGGTCTGGATGAACCATCTTGTTCCAGTGGCAAGATAGATTAAGGGCAGAAAAACAAGGAAGAAAACTGGACAGAATATCATTTAGACAGCATAATGGTGATCATCAACAAGTCAAACCCCACTGGCTATAGTTCTCCTTCCCCAGAGCACGTGGCTGGCCTGTAAGTTTTCCCACTAGCCATCATAAGATGGGACAGGAGGCAGTGGTTCTGCCAGGCACGTGGCCAAGGAACTTCTGCAGCCTGGCATTTTTTAACAAGGGAAGAAAATAGGCTGTGCTGCCTTCTCAGTTAGTTCTGCCTCCAGCTCGCTGACTTGAGTTATTTCCCCTTTCTGAAAGCCACCTGGTTCACTCTATCTCTTTTTAGTGTTCTGCATTTACTCCCATTTTGTCCTGAAGGATGCATTTTAAGTGAGACAACCTGATGCTGGTTCAGAAACTTGCATGACAGTCTGCCTCAGCTATTCTGCCCCTTATCCTCCTCTTCTTTGCTTTGCAGTACTGACAGCCAAGTGTTCAGCTGATACTGCACCAGAAACACGATGGAGAATAAAGCAGAAAGGGAGAGATACAGCACTTGCCTTCTCAGTATCGAGTCATGCAGACTAACAGCTGGTATAGCATATTCCTAAAAGCCAACTACCCTTCCAGCCATTAATTTCATGGTACTCTACACCTAGTATTCTGATACATGCTGGGGTTTTATCTGCAGGATTTTGATCTTATTTTAGGCTCCTCTGAATTACACCCTGAATACTGCTGTTATATTATGGATCCAAAGGTCACAAGGGCATGCTGCAGTTATGAAAGATCAAAGAGATGCTTCATTAACCTTTGTACTTTTGACTACTTGGAAATGTCTCATCTGTGTTATTTTCAAGAAGAAGAAAAACAAAGTGTTATTAAAAAGAAGCAATATACTTTGGTGTTATTAGAACAATTTGTACCAGAAGTTAGCACTGGTTTTACTTTATCTTCTTGGTCTTCTCAAGCCTTACACTGTGTTGTCCTGTCCCTGGTTTCTCCTTTCTCTCCAGGTCTGATCTCACATCCCTCTGAAAAAAACTGACAACCTCAGTGGTGGCAGAGCATCCCACCAACAGTGGTCTCTCCAACAAACTACCTGCAATTCAGATGATATTCAGGGAAGTTTGTACCCTCATGACTGTGTTTTTAATCTTCTTTCATTTCATGACAGTTTTCCAACATTTCCTATGATTTAATGGCAATTTTAGAGGCAAGTTTATTGTGGGTGAAAGAAGAAAGGTAACTTCCTATTCATGTAGCTGCTTTATGACTGCTCTAAAGGAGCATAAAGACAACTTTAAAATACATATCTAAGAAAGGAAGAGTTTACTTCCTGAGACTAAGCATTCTGTACAGCACCACAATTTTAGACTATGTTAGAGATTTGTTCCTGTGCCATAGTGAAGTAATAAATAATTAATAAATGAGAAAAAACTACGATAATTATAACTTTAGGCAAGTGGCTATTTTAATGTGCTCAAATTTTGCCTTAGTGCATTACCTAGTTCTTGAATTGGTATTTTTTTGTCATATTGTACTTTGAACTTTTTATAAGAATGAAAATTCAGTGGATCAAGCACTATACAAAAAAAAAAAAAAAAAAAAAAAAAAAAAATCCCAAATTCCTAAATTGCTTTTTTGAGTCTCTTAAGTCTTATTGAAGAGCAGTAAGCCTCAGATTCCAGAATCATTTATGTCTTCTGAAAACTCTCCTCCAGTTTATTCTCTTTAGGGGTTACAGACCTACCTCTCAGAGCTGATAGTTAAAAATTAGACAAGACAGCAGAATAATTACAGGAACTTTATTTCATGGAGGGGAAAAGTCAAAGACATATTAAAGCAAAAGCTTTCACAAATGTCTATGTGCATCATTAAAAGTTGGCTTCCATCTTTTCCTGCCCTTCTCCCTTTGTTAACTCAAGTACTGAGTGGTTTGTCCATGCCACCCTTGAATTGGGCAAAAGATGCCAGAACAAGCTCCTGTTGCCAGAGTCCCTGCTACCATAATCACAAGCTGGTCTGATTCTCCATCATAATCACTTGATTCTTCATGTTAAGAAAACATCCAACACAGGGGTATTATAGTGTCCACAGTAAAGCTGAGAAGTTCTGTAATCTCTGCAAAACTGAGAGCATTGCTTTTTTTATTTGTCTACAAGACCCCCGTTTGCTCATTGGTGTTGTGGCAGTAACCCCTTGTGCTTTTATAAGGGTTGCTCTTTTCCTCCCAAAAAAATAGAATGAAGGAGGAGATGCTGGTGAACTGTGACTCCAGAATATTGCTCTGTGTTCAGTAACGAACCTACTCATTGATGGAGAGAGATGAGATTTGGAAAATGCTGAGGAACAGCTCCCAGAAGTTCCCTTAACATGATTTCCCACTGGATGGGCAATGAGTGTAAATCACATTGTCCTTGAACCTCACTTGTGTGACAAAGTCCTGGCCCATCCACCCCAATTCAGCTGAGGTTGAATTGTCATATCCCAGATATTTTCTTTGAATTTTAATTTTTTACTTTGCTTTTGAACATAGAGGTTCTTCACTAATGTAAAAAATTACTCTTAAGGCTGAGGTACCAGTTGGTGATACACATTTAAGCTTGTGTAAGTTTCACCAAAGACTGTGGGTGAATTCCTGGCCTTACTGAAATTAATTTATAGAAATCCCATGAGGGAGGACAAGTCAGGCTATAAGCTCATCCCATAAGAACAGACAAAAGTCAACAGCCCATAGCAGCCTTTTTCTTTAGCCAGATGAAATCCTAAATATGTAATTTCATTCTAAAGCTAGACCCATACATAAATTAGTAATTTATCTAGTACCTAACACATACAACATATATTTGTTATCTGACAAAGGATCTTGGAGTCTGGAGAAAGGCTAATGCGGTCAAACACTAACAAATTATTTATAAAGGACCATCAGGCCTTGTGTTGCCTTGACAAGGCCTGCTCGGAAATGCCCATCAATTGCCTATAACTGGCGTGCCTAATCTCCCACTTCGATTCTACAGCCTTTTTTCATCCATTTTTTTTTCCTGTAAATATACTTTTTCTTTTCCCTCCTCATACAGGAACTGGTGAAGGTCAAACGTCAGTCCCTCTTTTTATACTGGACAATTTAAAGTCTATAGCGATGAACTCTATATTGAACACTTGTCTTAGTTCAAGATGTTTCTAACTTGGGCTTTTCACAAACTATTATTGATCTCCACCTCCAAAGCAGTAAATCGTTTTGTGTAGTAATTCCATAAATACAGCAGATTTGGGGAGGCTTTGAATCTTCATTTGATCAAAAAGTTCCAAATCTCTCAGATAAATCTATAGCTCTCAGTGTCAGCTTTGCAGATATTCAATCACCCTTCCTTGGACACTAAATTAAATGCCTTGAGTTTATGCTAAATTTTTTGGTATGCTTCTATGACACCTTTTGTAAATGTATTGTCCTCAAGTGACTGTCAATTAAATAATAATTTGCATTTATCATTATGAGAAAGAGGTTATCCACCTAATAAATTTAACTAACTCTTTTTCTCCTCCTTTAATTTATGGTGACAGGCAACTATAATTTCAGGAGAATGGAAGGGGTAAAATAGTTACCTGGATCTGCCTAATGCCTTCCTGTAAAACTCTAATCCCTATTTATTAGAAATATTTGTAATAAATCCCATTAAAATCTGCCTTGAAAATATTTGGATTGGATGAAATTAACCTCTTACAGGCACAAATGAAGGCAGCACTGGCAAATAATACAGCTGCAGGGTCTGAAATTGATCCCCAAGTTCTCTTCTTGGCTCCTTGCTATTTAGCTGCACAACAGTGTGGGAAAAGTAGCTGCTTCAACACCTTTAATCAGAGCTGGTGCCACTTCTCACATTTCGTAAGAGAAGCCAGGCTATAATTTGCATCTTTTTACTGACAACAGAATTGTCCAGCTACCTGGAGCATGTCATTTTTTTTCTTCTACAAGGGCTTAGCTGGAAACAATATTACAGAGGCAAAGACAGGTTTTTTCCCAATAAATGAACTGTCATCAGATCCAGAACATATCTTTTTTATTGCACATCTTTTTATCATTCCCTACAATAAATGTTCAAAAAGACATCATGCAAAATATCTCCTAAAGATAGGCACAAATCAAAACCTCCTGACTCTCTCAGGCATTAAAAACATGGATTCATTAGTGATACTAGTTTTATGGCATGTTATAATTTTCCCTATTTCTGAGGCCTCATCTATAGTCCACAAAAAAATGCCTTTTAGCTTCTCCTGAAGAGACAATCTCATGTCTGCCTTTCTGTCCTCCATAGGCATAGTGTCCTAATCTGAAAAAGATAATCTGAGTAGAACTCAAAAGAGCCGTTTTCAGTTTGAATTTGACTTTGAAGTTTGCTGCTTCTGTTTCAGACCCAGAGAAAGGTGATTTGTGCCTGAAAGTTTGTCTCTGTCTTCGTGTCATTTGTCCAAATCTCTAACCTCTTCCTTCCAGACTTGGCTTCATTGTATATTAGCATATCACAGCTACTGTAATGCTACTACTGTCAAATGAAGACAGTAACTGAAGACTGATTTGAAAAAATGAAATTTGAAAGTTGCCCTTGCAGGGTCCTAGATTTGCATTTTTTGCCATTCTTTTGTATAAAATTATCACTTTTTTGGCTTCATCTGATGAACTATTTGCCATATGTCTTTCACTCTGATATTCCTGCAGCCTCCAAAGACTTTCTCTGATTTCAAGAAAGTGGCTCATTGGCCAGATAAAACAAGGAGGCCCCAACTACCCTTAGCTAAATCAGGACCTTATTATGGTTTTGCAATTCCTTTCAATTAAAAAAAAAATATTCTTCTCAGTTTATCAAACAATCCCTAATTACTTTTTAACACACAACATTTAATGCTTTATATATTTTGTATTCAAAAAAATGTTTTGTTGATTATGTATGTTACGAAGCTCTCTGCTTCTTTTTCCATGTCTCCTTATTCCCAAATGAGAGTTGAATGTGACCAAGTGAAATTGTTTTATCAGAAACAATAAATACAGTGGTTATTAAATAGTTGTCTATTATTTGCATTGGCTTTGTTGCATCTTTAATGAAAAACCTGATAAGAAAAGCGCCTAGGAGCCCACAAGAAATGCTGCAGGATTATAGTTCTGCCTTGCAAAGGTTTGCAAATCCCTGTACTTGATCATGGAGAAACTACAGCATCTCTGCTATGATGCCATGTTGGGTCTGGTAAATGTTCTCAGTGTTCAAAAACAGTGATCAGTGACTAAAATTTCTTTCAGATTATGTTTACGTTTATTTGGAAAAAAAAAAAAAAAGTAAAATCCATCCTCTTTGTGCATTAGCTATCCTTCCCAACACAAAAAGTGTTGCTTTTTTTCCTGGAAACTAAACAATCTTTGAAAAAGTTTCGGTTTTCTACAGTAGCTCCCTAAGTTACTGGGGTGCTGATAGAATAATCTGCGTGCTGGAGTGAACCACTGTCACGTGGATGAAGGACCAACCAGTGGCTGCGAAAATAGTGACTGATTATTCAAAATTCACCTTTGTGTCTTAGGGTTTGGGCCACTCAGTTACACACTCATGACACAATTATTCATATCTTTTAGTTAATACATACATTCACATACGTATATACTTTCACATATGTGCACATATATATACACACACATACACCTGATATATATAATAGGTATTCAGAACTTCAAATTTAAGTCCTTCAAGCCTGCTCAATCTAATCAGGAAAGGAGACAGACTGTGCTTTCAAACTTCTTAAATATGTCATCACATTTGTGAAGTAATGGTTTTGTACCAGGGAGACCAACAGCAGAATGTAAAGGACTCAATCCAAATAAAATAATAAGGGATGATTTGAACGACTGCATTTATAGTAAACACAATGCTGTTAAATCAGTAAGTGCCAGTGAACAGTATATGGGACCAGCAGCTCTCCAACGCAGCCCCTCATGTCAATCTGATGGAGCATGTGCTCTTAAAATCAGAAAACCTGATTCAAATCTCAGTATGCTTGGCTGGCAAACAGCAACTGACCAGAAAAAAAAACCAACCCTGAATGGAGTGGGTCAAATTCTACATTCATTTGGCAAATAACACCACCTGCTGCTCATCTGTTTGCATTTAAAGAGTTGGCCAGCTTGCAGCTCATCGGCATTGCTTTTGTTCAGGGGCTACTTGTGAACAAACGCCTGTGAAGTTTCAGGTGAGTGCCTTCTTCCATTTTGGGAAATGGGAGAGGGAGAAGCTCAAAATAAACTCACAAGGGATGAAAAGTAACTGGGAAATAACACTCTTTCTAAAACACTCTCCTAAAGCCATTTTAACTAAGCACACATTTGTGTGGTGCTTCTACATTGTATTCTGCTTACTTAATATTTAGATGATCTTTTTTCTTTTTTGCTGTCCTTATATCTGGGGCCTGCTACACAGTGGAAACTCATTAACTCTTCTACAGTAAAGAAACATTCACAAAGCACAAAGATAAAGAAAATGGTAAAACCCCTGGGCTGACCTGCAGCTTGGCTCATGTGGACTGAAGCAGGGATAGCATCCTGGGAAACTGGTGTCAGCTGTATCCCATTAGAAACTGCATGCAAGGCCAGAAGGTAAGTGTACAGATACCAGGACTGACCTACTGAAAGCAATGTTTTCTCAACACGGAAGCTGGTATGTCTATAAGCACACTGTAGGTCAAAGTGTTGCTTAAGTCAAGACAAGCACAGACAACTTCCTTGGTTTCAACAGGGGGTGGACCTGTTACACTGGACATTATCCATGTTAAATATCTTTCAGTTAGATTTGTAATACATGTCCAAGCAAAGGGTTTCCCCAGTGAAGTTGAAACCATTTATTACTATTTCCCATGGAAAATGTCACTGACAACAGATGGATTCCTGTCATGTACTTCAATAAAGTGTACTGGCGATACAAAACTGCTTTGTCAAAGAGGAAATAAAAGCTGCTGTGCTTTGACTTTCTAAGTCTTGCTTGGTGGCTTTTGGTGCATGATTGCACTAAGACCCTGGGCTTTAAGCCACCAATAAATTTTTTAAAATTCAGGCAGTATGCCTTTATCTTTTGGACTTTCCTTTCAATGTTAGATGCTGTGAAAAGTTCAGGTCTTGCAACTTCAATCTGGCAGCCCTTAAAATCTGCGCTCCTCAAAAATTGTCTTGTCAAGTGTCAGAGATCTAGAGTTAGAAGTAAATGGAGTTGACAGGACCATTTATCTGTTTTTCTTATCAGATTCTCCTGTAATAACATAAGGATGGCATAAGGAGATGCCAGAACCCACCATTCATTTCCTGTCCTGTCATATTTTAGATAGATAATATAGGACTGGTTTACTTGTGAAAAAAGCTTTATGATATTTAGTTAAATACTTTTATTGTTTTATTGTTTATCTTGTGTTTAGTAGGCTGGTTTTCTGTCACCTTCCACTTCTTCCCTAGTATTTTTGAGACTATTTGCCAATTTCAGCTGCACTTTATTTTGGGATGGGTAGGCCTCTTAAATCCCTGCAAACTTTGTGGTGAGAGAAGGCTGGGGAGGAGACATGAGATAATTGTGTGATTTTGTACCAACATGTATCAAGTCCGCATAGAAACTTATCCATGAATCCATCGAAAGCAGGTGCTTACTGTTTCTGATGTTCAGAAACTAGTTAAGGGTTTTCTTTTCTTGTGTCCATGTTCACAATGGAGAATAATCTGCCCTCACAAAGTGGCTTGTCTCTACGCAATGTATGCTCAGTTCTCCTAGCAGTCTGCACTGTATGACTTTCTTCAGTCTTTTATCTCTTTAGTTGCCCTCACTGGATTTTTTTTTTTTATGATTTATTTCATATTTTGGGTTGAAGCTGGTGATTTTCTACCAGCACCAACTTGACTTGCAAAATAAATCCTGGCATAGCAGAAATTAAGGTAATGGCCGCACCAGAGTCATATGTACAGCTGCAAACCTGGGCTCGCAGAATTGATATCAAATAGTGCCGTTGTTACTCCCTTGATTCCTTGCTTAGTAATGCTACTGTTTATGCATTTCAAAACAGCAATCACATCTTCTTGCAGCAGTAGCTTCACACTTCATGCTTGTCTGGATTTAACAGGCTCAGGCTGTATTGGGATCCCTTGATTAAGCTTTGGTACAGTGAAACACTTCAGGTGTGATATGTTGGATCAGGGCCCCAGCCTGCACAACAGAGCCTCCCTCTTTTCCCAGTGAAGCACCTGGAGCATATGGTTGGCTTGTTCTAGTGCTTGCTGCAATTTAGCTACCTCCTTTGCAGTTTTAACTGCTCTTCTTAGTATGTCTTAGGCTATTTAGGACAAACAGACCAATCTGGTCATCGGCAGTAGGACATTTAAAGCATTAACCAAGCACCAAAACCAATTTGTTTAAAATTAGTAGGATACCTGACTGCTTGAGAAGTCTGAAGATCACGTCACTTTCTGGGCATATAAAGCTTAAGACTTAAGTGTTGATATTGTTAGCAAGTGGAATTTGGAAAAAGTAAGCTCCCTAGCTGCATGTCCCAGCTGGGGCAGTGGGAAAAGAGAGCCTTAATAAAGCTAAAACCATGACAAATCTATTCTTGTACGTTTATTGAATGTCATACCGCACTGCTATAAAATCTGGGTTCAGAGACATTGTAACGCTACAGATTCAAATTGGTCAAGGAAGTTGTCATCAGTCAGCCAAGATAAATCCGTGGGCATAAATTTGGCCTAGCCCACCTATGGAAATCACACCACTCAGACTACTTCATTGCTTCAATCACTGTAGACTGAGAAAGTGCTATCAGCAGTTACCACAGCTCAGCTACTGAAAAGTGATCTGTATTGAACCTCCAGCAGAACTTGACTCCAGCACAATTTCCAATTTTATTGTGTTCGTGGAGTAGCAGAGAAGGAAAAAGACCTTGCTTCCCCAGTTGGACTGATTAGACTTTTCCTACATAATAGATAAGTGACTTCTTACTTCCTGAGCTAGGGAATATGTCTCCAGAAGGATGGCTCCCACTGGTGCTTACAGAGGTAGTTAATTCAAAGGCATCACTCTAAGGTGCAAGTCTGACAGACTGGAGTTCCGTAGCAGAAATCTGCTGTCCGACACTGTTACTCCTTATATGATGTATTACTCATTGCAGTGTCTAATGTAATGACTGTCTCAACTGCTTTCGTTGTCAAAACTGTCTATATGTATATATATAAATTTAACATGTAGCATGCACAAAAAACCCCTAATTTGTTTTATGGCATATGTGTGGTCTGAGTGGGAAATTTGCCTTGAAGGAACAGAAGAAACCTTTCACTACCCCAAATGTTTTGTCTGAAAATTCAAGTGGTTTCTTCCCAAGGTCTGCCTTCTCCTTGAAATAGGTTCCCCATCCAAACTGGACCTCCTGTGAAGGGCCACCATGTCACTTTTTTTGTTGATTCATCATGGAGCTTCATGGATGGAATAGTCTAGGTAGAAGATCTAGCCTGCAGCTGAAAGAGAACACTAGAGCTACAACTTCTATGTAGCTTAACAGAACAGAAATCTTTATTTTCTTGAAACACCCATATGTTTTCCATCTTCCAGGTAATGCTCATAACAATACAGCTTTTTGTAGATGAAATATTAGGCCTGTATAGCACAACTCAGGAGAGCTATAAACTAAGTTTTCAGTTATAGGATGTGCTTTTTAGCACAATGTACCTTACAATCTGTGGTCACTTTTTAAGCCAGTAATTAAGCATTACTGTGAAATATTTAAGAATAATTATGCCCATTTAACAGATGCCTGAGTGGGAACAAAGCAAAGCAGTAGCCAGCAGTCCCCTGGAGAACCAGAAGACTGGATTCCTTTCCAACTGCTGTATCTTAATCTCTTTCATAATATAACATACTCTCTTACAGCTGCAGTTTTTACAATTATTGCTCATTAGATCAACTTTCTTTAAACTACAGCATTTGAGCAGATGTTTAAATTCACCTTCATTACCTAACAAGCAAATGCTAGATTAACCTTTTTGTCCTTGAAGACTGTCTCTTGGAAATTGTTATTTTTCCCTTGGACAGTAACCTTGGGAACATGCTGGTGACAGTGCACAGCAGAATGCCTTACGCTCTGTAAGAGAGCCAAATGTTTAGCATTGCTGCACTGATAAAATGGGTTGTCTACTCTGGCCTGGTGAAGAGGAAGCCTTTGAAAAATACTGTTTCTAGTGGGAAGTAACTGTTCTATTATCCAAAGTGACTTGTTGCTAGGCGTTTGTTGTGTCTTATTTTGGTCATGGCTCAGATATTTCATAATGTAGTATTCTACCTTTCAAGAAGTATCAACCTGGATTTTTCTCTTTTGAATTTCTCTACCCTGTATTTCACAATCCAATTCCACTACATGCATCTGAAAAAGCCTCTCCTTCTGCTGATAAAACTATTCTATTTTTGTTTTTCTAATTTTGCAATACAGCTATTTTAACATTATACCCACTGTTAGAGTCTTATTTTCCCAGAAAAAGAATTGTCATTAATGGTTAGAACCTCTAACTAGAAGCTGTTCTTATTTGCATTACTGTAAGACCCTCAAGTCTCTTAAGAGATCCTGCACTGGTCTTCATATTACACACAGATATTACAGACAAACAGTAAGATGCCATTTACCATTCCTGTCCCTGAAGAGCCTTCAAGTTCTTGTTAGTTGCCTGACTCCTTTGCTTATTACTTTTTCTTTTTTTTTTTTCCTCTCATCCATATGCAGTTTGTTCTTCTTTCTATTTAACTATTTTTAGTGATAGGATTCATTCCTGCTGTGGTAGTGTGTGAAAACAGCAGTTATGTTATTCTGGCACTGTACAAATATCACAATCCCAACCCAAAGTACTTACAGTTTAAGATACAAGCTCGCTTCTAGGGTTGGTTTATTTAAAGAGGGAATTGTGCCTGAATAGGAATCGAACAGTAGAGCTAGGCTAGTTTTATATTAGTTCCAATGTGAAAACATACTTTCATACTCAATCCTACATCTCTTTTATTTACTTTCTCTTTATAGCCATGTAATTCCATATACTTTGAGAAAATGAATTATGTCTCATGCTAGCATTAACAATAAGAGAAATAAATGCAAACAACACATTATACAGGTAAACACTACAGGATATGGCCATTAGAGGATACACTAGAATGCAAATGGTATGCTTCAGATGCTGAAAAAGATTGTAAGGTGTTTGGGTGGTTGGTTTTTTTTATTCCACTCAATTTAGTACAAAGCACCCAAGATGCTTGGTGGGTCTGTTACTCTAAGATAGATTATGTGGCGCAATTACTTCAGTAGGGAGAAACACTTGCCTGAAACTATATGGAAGTCAATTTTATGCAATTGAATTTGGATTTCAAAACCAGTCTCCTACACACACAGAACGTAAACATCCACCCTATGGTCTAGGTGGAGGCAGTTAAATGAGGCTTCTAATTTACAATGAGTGGTAGGAGGTGTTGGAACAGGGACATGCTGCTGCAGCCAGTGCAGTAGCACTCTGCAAGAGGAGGGAGTCCCAGGAACCTGGGAAAATGGTGCAAAGCTTTTACAGTTAGTACTGCAGGTTTTGCTAACAGTTCCACTGGTAATCGTAACATTGGCCAATAAAAGCTGGCTTTGCCGTTGCCTCCTAATATCTAGATTTTGACTTTATTTTGCTCTTGTTCTTTTATTATTCTTTTGCCTAATCTGGGTTGGGGTTATTTTTTGTTTGTTTCTCTTCTTTTATGGTCCTCATCAAGCAGCTGTTCCTAGCATGGGCACCTGATCACTGCTGCTTCTCATTTGCCATAGTCCCTCCAGGACTCTCAAGTCATCAACACCTGTTTCTTATTCTTGAGTGGTGACTAAAAGGCACATTAACCAGATCCTTCCATGTCATCCACAGAACAAAACTGCCTATTGCCAAGGCAAACAAAAAAAAAGACTAAGGCTCTAACTCTGTTATCTTCCTTCTTGCCTCTCTTTCTGGCCCTTGCTTCAGATCATCTGTCAACTGTTACTAATAATGTCCTCCCTTGCCAACCCATTAGCAGCAGTCAGCAAGTTACCAGCATGCTTAACACCCGTTTCTTTATCAAGTAAGTGGGAAAGGTTTGTGCTCCTAAGCCAAATGTAAGTTTAACTTTTTGGCCCTTAATTATCTTTTTTCCTTCCTTGCTGAAATGAAGAGAAATTGACCTTTCCTCTGATGTTGCCAATAATTGCAGCCTGCAGTTTTATCTCTGTATAACTGTGTTCTAGTTTGTGAGCTAGATTTAAGTCTTACAGCTCACACTGCATTAGTCCTCCTCTCAAGTGTCATTTTGGTATGTTTAAGGAAGTATTTATTAACATTATTACTGTAGTTGCTGGAATGATTGTTATTCTAGATATAAAATATATTATTGAGACCGGATTCATTCCCCAGGAAGTTTATTTTGGCAGAGCTTTTCTCGGTGGGCAGTAAGGGTGACTAAGTTTTTTATGGTTTTGGAAAGCTATGATGTTTAAAGAACCTCATGGAAGACAATACTAAATCTAAATCCCTCTATTTCTAATAGGCAGAAAATGCAATTAGCCATCTTTCCCTGGAGTAGTAATATAGCAGGCTCTGGCAGGTGTGTTACTATTACAATATCAAAATAAAAAGTCTAGTCAGCCTTTCACTATAAAAATAAGTGAAATGCGGAGCAGATGCTGTAATAACCATTAATTTATATTCACCAACTATATTTGTTATAAAAGGAGATGAGGACACTGGAAAAACAAGTTATTTTTGGCTCTTCCTTGCAATATCCCAAGAAAGCTACTGTAATGTGTTTAGCAGAGCAATGAATACATACTGGCCAAATTTATCTCTGCTATAACCCTGTAGAAATGTAGAATGAATTCAGTCCTAAATTCCACTTTGTGGAAGGAACAATAAAATTAGAAGAGTTTCTTGAACACCACCTGAAGTTTTACCAGCTGGGGTACTGATCTAACTTTAAAAAACTTCACAAGAAAAACAGAACAATATGCAGACTTTATCTAAGTTTTACAGTTCAGAATCTACAGTTATAAATTCTTATTGGAAACAGATTTTAATGAGTTGTGTAATAACCTCTATCCAGAGGAACACAAAAGGAAAGTAGAACATTTTGGATGCTGATTTCTGTGCTCAGTGTTGGGCTCTTCATACTGATTTAATAATACGGCATGTTCCTGCAGAACCATGTGCAGGTGTGGGCACATGGCTACTGGACTACTGGGTGAAAGTCCTTGCTCCAAAGCACAGTGTTCAACTTCTGAAATAATTTGTCCTTAAACTCATAGTACTTGTGGCACCTCTGTCTTTGCTGTAATATATGACAGCCCTTTCTACTGATGGCAAAGCATCAGAACATATGAAATAATTTAAAAATTATTCCTGCTTTTCTTTTTTTTTTCCTATGGAATATTAGTGTTAAACCAGAGTTTTGACTTCTTTGTGAAGTTGTCTTTTTATGTTGAGACTACAACTCAACAGATCACAGTTCTGATAAAATCAAGATATAAGTCCTTCTTCCCTTTGATTGTTACTCATTCTGGTGGGTGCTTATGATATTTTGCCTATATTTGCCTGTATGACAAATCAGGTTTGTTTGAAAGCTCTATTATATATCTTTCACAGTTTTGAATGGAACCTTGATTAATGTCTTTTACTGGTGACTTTCTAGACCTGTGCAACACAGCAGTGAGAGTTGTTTCAAACTAGCTATGAAGCCAAACTCTTACGGATTTCCAGCAAGGAGAAAAAAGCCACACGCACACAAAAAAATAAGTCAGAGGTTCACTTCAGTAGAAAAAAATTGCAGAGGCTTTTGTGCTATCATTGTTGAAAAGTGTAGACTTTTTTTTCCTCCCCCTGATTTTTCAATGAAAATAATTGAGCAAATTCACTACAGATTTGCTGGTAGATTCAGTTCAAGGTGTGCATTTCTCAGAGAGAAAAAAAAACTTTATGCTTGAAATCCTTTTTTTTTCCAACAGGAAGAGTTACCATTGTGCTGCAATGCATCATTACTTTTTAGTAAAAGAGCCAGTGCTTAAAGAGTTTCATGCTGAGCAATTTTGAGCAGGGACAGACAGTGACTTTCAGTGATTCTCCCCTAGCAATCACACAAAGGATGGGGGCAGGAGGAAGAGAGGCGTTCTCAGATGAGATGAGGGGAGGGATAATGGTTTGAGCTGCTTTGGGACAGAGACACAGCTTATAATAGAGACAGGGTAATAAAGGGAGAGGATGGCATCCATGTATGTGTCCTGTTTCAGTGGCTATGGGCACAGTAGCATGGTTCAGGCTTTAACCTTGACATGGAGGGATATTCGCACAACATGATGGTGGTGATTTTACATTGCCAGCTGCTTTCCCTGGACTCCCTCCACTGTCAGTGTAAAGCAAATACTTCTCTGGAGGGCAGTTCAGAAAAGGAGCCTAATTTAGTCCTGCAGCATTGGTCTCTGGAGAATCTCTACTTCTCTCCATTGACTATAGAAGGCATCCAAATTCAGGCTTAAAGATAGGTGGTGTGAATATTTCCTCCTTTTTTCCCCAGCTTCTTCAGTGGTTCTGCTCTGATTTTGAAGGCCCTGGGTAACTGGACCGATGCTCGAGAGCTGTCAGCACTTGAATGCACTCAAGGGAATGCATTTCAGAGGCCAGACTTGAGGGGTCTGGATGCTTAGATCCAAGGGATTTAAAATATGTAGGATACAAAAGTTCAATCTCTTTTAACCAACCGGTAATGTACTATGAAGAGGATGTGGTCATAGGGGCTATAACCAGAGTGAAGGACTGATCTTGAGTAGCTACACAGGGTAGAAAGTAGGAAAAAAACACGTTCCACATTGTGGACAAGTATTTTATTTCAAAATTGCTATCTGAAAAGGAAACTCTATTTGCATGGAGCGCAAAGTCACAGAGTGGTGCTTCCAAGAAAATGACAGTTTAACAAAATTTATGTCTACGTCAGCAGGTAATGTAGCATAAAGTGAGTAGATCTGTGGAATGAAGCTGTTGATATTGAGCATCTCACATCCACTGTAATGTAGATGTTTATAAATATTGATGAGATCCCCTCTCAGTCTTCTCTGGGATAAACAGACCCACGTCTCTCAGCCTTTCCTTCTAAGAGAGATGTTCCCGTCCTCTAATTCCTTACTTTGACTTATAATTATTATTCTTATGAGCTTAGTAGGACTTCAGAAAAAACTAAGGCAGCCACATTGACTTTACTACCCACTGGCCAGCTGAACAATTGTGTCTTGACACCTAGCTAGTATTAATTACGGAACAAATACTATGAAGCTAAAATGTTTGTAGTATGTACTCCCACGCATCCTGTATGCACAGCACAGTAGCCCCTATTGGTATGTATGTCCTTTAAACTTCCCATCAGTTTTGTGCATAGCACAAAACAAACATTGCCTTATGCTCCAGACAATGTAGCATATAAAGGCACTAACTCCACAAAAACCTGGCCAGATTTTCAAGTGTGGGTAATTAATGACCTGCCCACCCAGTCTGTGGCACAATTACAACAGCATCTTTCTCCTGTTGGCCTACTGTTGCTGTCCCCTGGAGATGCAGCTTTGGAGGGATAATTGTCAGCAAATTCCATTCAGGCATTCACCCCTCTCCTGAGATTCATGAAAGGGTGGTGAGGTGCATAGCTGTGTGCTTTTAAATGGGAACAGCAAGTGTCGACTGGTGACCACCGAAAATACCTGAAAGAGAATGAAACAGGACGAAGGTAGCACTTGACACCAGAGTGACCTGAAGAGGATGTTTTCAAACCATGAATTTCCTTTACAGCTGTTGTGCTCAGGTATGATGGATTTTACTCAGAATTTGGAAAGAATGCAAACAAAAATGTGGATAGGAACAGCAAAAATGCTTTATTGGCCTTGCCTAAAATTCAGAGGTAGCAGAGAACTTGCAAGAGAAATATGCACTCTTATTATACTTGTATAGCACACAAATGCCATTTATTAATATTGCATCAGAGGAAGGTACAACTGTAATCATTTGCGATTTCAATAATTTATATCAATACAGAATTCATGAATTCTGTGTTTGCATATTTGGAGAATGCTACAGCTGAAAAGGATCTACTGAAAATGTAAGAGATGAGTATTTCTAATCACTTCTACGTTCTTTTCAGTTCCCTGAAAGAACAAGACAGCTACAAAATGCAAAGATCTAGGTAATTCCTGACTTTAAGACTGCTGCAGTATACATGAATGAATGCAGGTCATAAAACAAGAAAAAAATTACCCATGAACCTGAGTGCTGAAATCAGTGTGTAAACAGTCTGCAGGTATGTTCTCCTTTAGCACAAAACCAGCTCCTTTCAAAAGAAATCAGCAGCTCACTTTTCTCTGGGTTTTCTACTGTAGCGAGTAGTCTGTGTGTATATATATTTATGTTGGGTGCATAAAATACTAAGCTATCAGTCTCTTCAATAGATTGTTTCTAATGTGATGTACATCAAAATGCTGTGTGATATGTAGTCCACTGCAAAACCTTCCAAGGACTCTCGGCAGTTTTGGGGCAATAGGACTTCAGCAGTGGATGCGAAGTGAGGCATTCAGATGTGATGACGGTAACTGGGAAAGTGGGTCATTAATACTTTGTAAATCTGAGTCTGAGGTACATAACAGTTCTAGATATCTTTTGGGGATAGCAATGTCAGTAGCAAAAGACTTTTCTTCTGTTTTTTACTTCCACATTTCAAAATTTGGATGCTGGGGTGTGTTCGGTTGACAGCACATTTTTGTAGGTTTATAGAGGTGGAACACAGCTGCTGTAAATAAACAGGAAAATACACAAAATAAGAAATTAATTCTGCTGCTAGGCTGTCAGCTCATAGAGCCAGTTCTGTCTAGCAAGCACATAACCTTGCAGGAAAGCAGGGCAGAGTCTCCTCTGCTGACAGACCGGGTATATTTGAAAAGACAGTGTGTCATCTGTCACACTCAGTGGCAAGAGAGCTTTCTTTTCTGGACATAAAATATAATCATTGCTAGAGTTAGGAACTTGGGCTTGGCTCCTTGATTTATTTATTTATGTTATTCATAATGAAAAAATGACAAATTGAGGCAAACATCTTCAATAGAAAACTGATGACCAGATGAGAAACAACAATTGAAACAAAATGGGGAGACTAGAGTCATTTAGATCTCTTTTGAAGAAAGATCTGGTTACGCTTTTCTAGCTATCAAAATTATTGATGGTTTAATTTGTAATTCTTTTTGAGCCAACCTAGTTTTCATTGATGACATGAAAATTTTATGACTGAAAAAATACATTTTTATTTTTATAGGTGATTTTAAAGAGAATTTTTAAAGTAAAACTTCAAAGCTCCTGTTAAACTGAATAATTCCTGCCTCAACTTTAACTAGTGTTTATATTCATATGTTTATGTAGACATTGCAACCAGTTTTAACACAATTGGATAATTCTGGCTGTTGTCGTTTGTTATCGGTAAATTGCCACAGTTACTCTGAAGAGTAGCAGAGGTGATGCAATCATATAAACCCACTACCATGCCTACTTTTGCAGTCACCACAAATGACAGCATGACCACACATGGGAAATTTGCAGAAAGTTTTCATACAGGTGTAGCTTGAATGTGTGCTTCTTCATGAGAACTGGAAATATCCTGTGGAACGTGTTTTCAGTTCCTCTCTATTAAAAGGTAAGGGTAAGAAAATCCCCAAGAATTATTTATTCTTTGGGTATGAAGAGTGTCATTTAGGAACACAGTATCACAATGAAGGATTCTGTTTTTCTGTATATTTTTTTTTCATCCCAAAAGGTAAACTATTCAACTCAGCCATCAAGAAGACAGAATTTGAATGATTAAAGGATCTTCTTCTTGCAGAGAAAAAAATAATTGACAGTTGCAATTTTTTTGTTTGATACAGCTCTGCCCCAAAAAGTTGGGTTTTTTTTAAAATCCTGTTAGGACGTGTTGTTGAGAATCCTATTTTTCAATGGAGACACTATTAATGACAAGGAAATAATCAAAAAGATTCTAGTGATGTCCTTATCTAGATGAGCTGTGCTCTCATGATTAATCATGTCACCAGAAATTCATGTAATCTGTAGCTGCTGCCTGTCTTTTATTTATTTCTTTATCGGGCTACCAAATGTTCCTATTTCATTAAGTGCTTGCTTTCTATTGAGAAGGTGCTTAACATTTTTCATCACTGTGGCCTTTTTTGAGGGCTTCATCCTCTACAGCCTAGTAGCCCCATTTAGTTTGTGCTGATCTCCAGGCAATGCCACCTGTCAGCAACTCTCCTGTTCCCACATCAGGGCCTTGTCACCTGTTAGGATACATTTCTGGTTAGAAGGCCTTCATTAGGGGGCTATACTCTTCTCAGTATACAAGTTACAAAGTAGGAGCTCTGTATATAAGGGAAGGCATTCACTAAAAATCTAAATGCCCCTTTTCTCCCTGTAGCGCCTGGCATGTACCAACTAACTGCCAGCATGAGGATGTTCCCTACTTCAGGGGAAAACTTTCTGTCTTGATAAAAAGGAGAAGACTTCTGAGGGCAATTCAATGTATTTTCCTTCAGGCTATGGTACTTCCCAGAGTCAAGTTCACAGTCTAAGCCCTAGGCTCGCTCTGTAGTCAGAGGAGAGAGGGATTTCCAGAGGGCAGATCTGAGCCACAGCTTAGCTTACCTGTCCTCTGGAAATGCTGCTATGTTTCTGCCGACTGTAGTAGGAGCCTAAGATGATCAAAGTTACAGCAGTGGAGCAACCAAAAGGCTTATCAGGAAAGGGGCAGCAGCCTCTGATCAGACTTGTCGTGAAGTGATGGGCAATTGAGTTGTTCTGCTTCTTAAAGAGTGGGAAAAGAGAGGAATTCACAGCTGGAAATCATTTTTTAAAATCTTTACTGGACACTAAAAAATGTGACTTGAAGGATTGAACAAATAGAACAAATACGTCCTATATTCCTACTCTTCATTCTTCCAGATCACAAATTATTGGTCTCTGATTTTTGTGCATTGTCCTGGTAGGTGACATTTTCAGAGTAAAAAATGCTGGTTTGTAAGGAAGGAAAAGGGAAGGGGGGAATGAAGAAGATGAAGCCAAATATACTGAAGATTCCAAGAGATGTGGAAAGTGAGTAGCAGTAGAGGAGAAGTTGAAAAAGCAGAGAACTGTGATCAAATTAATTCGATATAATTTGATCAAGTTAATTTGCTTTTCAAACATGAATATGCATAGAATGTGTGATAAGTGTGTGCACGTAAGTAGGATAAAATGCATAGGATGCATGATTTGTGTGTGCACATAAGAATGATAAAATCAAGGAAAATAAAATCAGTCACTTCCCAAGACTGTATTAGTTGTGTATAAGCTTTTTTTTTAGCGAGACAACCTGTTCTTAAAAACTCCCATTGATGAAGGACCTCTAGTCCTGCCTGGCAGTGTCTTACACTGTTTAACCATCATTATTTGTTTTCCTAATAGTTATTATAAATCTTACTGCAGTTTAAAGCCATTCTTTCTTGTGCTATTTACTGTGGAGAAGGAGAAGTAGGACATGCTTCTCCTTGCAACAGTCTGCTACATATTACAGTAGTTATTGTGCTAACTCTTAAGTATACTTTTCTCTAGTTCTTACAACCCTTACTTACTCAGATATATTTCCTAGGCTGCTGTTATTCCCAACTGTTTTCCATCTTTATTAACGAATGCACTGAAAAATTCCCAGAAAACTCCACTCAAGTCCATCTATCTCAGTTTCTGAGTGATGTGAAAATATGTCTGTACACTGACAGGCAGCACTCTCATTTGTATGTCCCAGGGTGATACTTACCTTATTTGTTATAGGAGACCACTATTGATTCACCTGTTTAAAGACTATTCTAATATCCAGATTGTTTTTCCATGTTAGAATCATAGAATCATGGAATGGTACCGGTTGGAAGGAATCTCTGGAGATCATCAAGTCCAACCCCTCTGCCAGCGCAGGAACACCTAGGGCACCCTACATAGGAACATATCCAGGCGGGTCTTGGAAGTCTCCAGAGAAGGAGCATATAAGCATATAACTTTCCTGTCTTACGTGTGAAACTGTTCCAGGCAAACTGTATCTTGTACTTCTTGTAATGTAATTGCCTTAGCTCTTCTAATTCCGGTCCCAGTCTCCAGGGTGCTTGCAATTACATCCACCTTGAGCTCGTCAGAAAATGTAATAAGCATATTCTGTATTTCAACATTCTTGGCAAATGTTCTTTCAACCTCTGCAAACACTGGCTGGACCCAGGACAAACCCCTCTAACACCTGTTGCTGCATCTACATCAATAACCAGCCACTGTAGATACTCTCTGACCATCCTTTTCCAAATTGTGTGCCCACCTTCAAGTAGTTCCACCGGGAAGCAATGATGCATCTCGCACAACTTTCTACCAGGACACTCAGTTCAGCCTCAGCTTTCATTTTGGCTGTACTTCATAATAAGCATTGGTATTTGTACAGCTGCTTTCTCTCTTCCTGGTTGGCTGAATAAGGACCTGATTATTTTCCAACAACTTTTGTAATTACCCTTGAAGAAGTAAATTGCTATCTATTATGTACAGTCCATCTGTCATTATGATAACTGTTCCTCTCTTCATAATATTTCCATGTGGGCTTTAATTGGCAAGCTTTTGTTGCTTGGCAGAGATTTCATGAACTCTCTGTCTGTGCTCTGAAGAACAAAGAAGAAATTTCAGAGGCAGGAAGACAACACAAATGAGTATAGCTGCTACTCATTCACTGTATAGGTGTCTCTCACTCATAACATGCTCTG
>JAAGNO010025169.1:27042-38864 GCA_033439905.1 Ceryle rudis
GTGATAAATGATGGAGAGCGGCTTAGCCAGCTCTTGTGCCAGCTCCCTAAGCACCCTAGGATGAATCCCATCCTGACCCATAGACTTGTTAGGATCTAAGTAGCAAAGCAGGTCACTAACTACTTCCTCCTGGATTTCAGGAAGGATGTTCTACTCCCCATCCCCACCTATCAACTCAGGAGCTCAGCTGCCCTGAGGATAGTCAATTGTTTTGTTAAAGACTGAGGCAGAGAAGGTGTTGAGCACCTTTTCCTTGTCTTTCGTTACACCTGTTCCCCCCCTTGATCCAGTAAAGAATGGAGATGTCCCTGCCTCTCTTTTTGTTATTAATGCATTTATAAAACCACTTTTTATTATTCTTGACAGAATTGGCCAGCTTAAGTTCCAACCAAGCTTTTGCATCTCTAATTCTACACGACCTTGCAATGTCCTTAAATGCTTCCTGGTCCACCTGACTTTTTTTCCAAAGGTGATAGGCCTTTTCCAAAGGCCCCTTTGCTTTTGAGGGCTGCCTCCCAAGGGACTCTCCGAACCAGCATCTTAAGGAGACCAAAGTCAGCCCTCTGGAAGTCCAAGGTAGAGGTTTTACTGATGACCCTCCTAACTTCACCACATATTGAAAATTCTATCACATTATGGTCACTGTGCCCCAGATGACCTCCCGCCACCACATCTTCCACCAGCCCTTCCCTGTTTGTAAAGAGTAGGTCTAGCGGGGCACTACCCCTGGTAGGCTCACTTACCAGCTGCAAGAGGAAGTTGACATCCACACATTCCAGAACCTCCTGGACTGCCCCCTTTCTGCTGTGTTACACTTCCAGCAGACATCTGGTAGTTTGAAGTCTCCCATGAGAACAAGGGCTAGTGAACACGATACATCTCCAAGTTGTTGACAGAATATCTCATCAGTGTTTTTATTCTGGTCGGGTGGTCTGTAGCAGACTCCCACCAGGACATCAGCCTCACTGGCCTTCCTCTTCATCCTTATCCATAGACATTCCACCTTGGTGTGTCTAACATTGAATTCAAGACAGTCATACTGTGCTCTCAGCTGGAAGATTGGAAGTGAACACACTAAAATTTTAGCTCTTTGGGAAGGGCTCGATCCCATGGCACTGACAGATGTTGCACTCATTTTTGTCAGTTAAGGTGGACTCATTTGGAGGTTTGATTTCTTTTTAACTACCATAAGGTCTTAGCAAAATAAGCATCACGTTTATTATGTAGTAATCCAGTACAAGAGTTGTTGATGCCCTATTTTGACAGAGTTCTTTATTTTGCAAGGATAGCTAAACCTTCCAGTAGGAGTGTTCTTCACCCGATTTTAATTGGCATTGTAGGGAAAGAATTTCAGCTCCCCAGATCTTCCCCAAATCCAGTGGATTTCTGAATAACCTTGGATTTTGCACATTGCAACCTTCTATGAGCTCCCTTTCATCATCAGAGCTCTACTTTGGAACTTAATTTGTGTAACCATTTTAGGAAAAGCTCTGAGCAAATTGTATCCAGCCTGAGGCGCTACACATTAAACAGTCTTGTGAACCTTGGAACTAATGAAGCCAGATTTCCTACTTCATTAAACTTACAGTTTAGTGAAGTTCTCATTACTATTGTTCATTTTTTAAGTTAGTTTGTTAGATTTGTTATATCCGTCCCTATACAGAGTTGCAACAAAAAAGAAAAAAAGCAAATTATGAGCTACTTTCTTTATTTTAAAAATCAAAGTCAGTTGTAACAAGAGAACAGACTTCCTAAGCATCATGCTCGCTGCATTGCAGAGATAATGTGAATGACAGCCATTGTGATATCACCTTGGGGAACAGCTCCAAACAGCCATTCTTTAACAGCCGTCTTATCTTTATACTGGCTGATTTATATATTAATTAATTATATATGGCATGAATTGTAGCCTAGTAAAAATTATTTGGGCCATTTTAGGACAGGGAATATGGGTTTTTTTGCAATCACTAATAAAAGGCTACAGCTTTATGTCTACCTGACAGTACAAAGTCTCGGGACTTGACTGGGTCTGCCTTGGCCTGAGCTGGTTGAAGCATTAAGCTTCCCAGCAGCCACCTGACTGGTGCCTAAACTGGATAGGCTTCATCCCAGTGAATCTCACACAGTGAAGGACTGACAGACCCCATTATCCTGTGTACACGACAGCAGCCCATTGATTACATGAGGCTGTTGTGTAGCTTTCAAACTTTGGTTGTGATGTGATGAAGAGGAATGAGACTGAGATGAGAATTAACCAAACTAGTCCCAAGCAGAGCCAAGACCAAAGCAGAACAAAATTCCACCATTAAGGTCCTCCCAACAAAGACTGAAGAATGCTAATGCGTTGTAACTCAGCTTGCCCCCTCACCCCCCCAGACTGTGGGATGTGGGAGACTGAAATGGTCAACCTTAGGACCCAGAGGTGCACCTAGACAGTGAACTTAATACCAAAGAAAAGGATTGGTGTTAGGCTGTTTGTGTAAGAAAACGTAACTGCACCATCAACGAAGCTTTTCTGTATTACTGAGATCTTTCTGGACTATTGGACTGCTAATACAGTGACTGGAGTAACAGTGAATTCTTAGCTCAACAAATAGATACCATGTTAACTGTAGCCCCTAACAAGATTTTGATGCTAACAAAATAACCCAACAGTAAATTTGGTTCACTGTATTCTGCTGAATTAACATAGTTGCATTTGCACATAGGGCACCAAAACTGTAAGTTACTTTGACTGTACAAACATATCAAATGCAGTATAGTAAAGAGACCAGCCTTGCAATGTACCTTGTCTAACTGCTGAAGTAATTTTAATTCCTTCTAGTTAAACATTCTGATCCTATCAAGCTGATGCATCACAAGGCTTAATGCCTTGCTTTCCAACTAAAATCCTCATGTATAGACAACTAATGTGATGAGACTGATTGTAAATTCTTAATAAATCTTTTCTCCTGTATTGTGAAATTTAGAAAGTCAGCTGTCCCAGGTGGATTCTCCAGTGTCTCATAACATGTGAGTCTAGATTTTCCTTCCTTCACTGTGGCTTTTATCAAGGAACTGGAAGAGACCTACCTGTTTCTCTCTCAACATTGGTGGAAACTGAGCTGTAAATTCAGAAATTACTAGGGATACCCCAATTCTCTTTCTTTCTCACCTTTCCGTGTGATTTCATGTGTACAGATCCTCATGACTTCATGGAATCTCGAAAAGCATCTTTTCCTTTGCAAACCAGTCTAAAACATCATTTTAACCTATTAAGAAAGAGCACTGAGCTTGTTTCTTGCTCATATATTCTACTAATAGTTTCTGAATAATGACAGAGACTTTCTGAAGTGTTTTCATATTTTTCTCTTATTTTGATTTGCTATTGAGTCAACATATTATGCTCTGATGGCAAGCTGGTATTCCAATACATAGGATGTTTTTAAATTATTATAGGCACTAAAGAATGTAATGACTTATTATGGTCTGTTGTCCGCCTTTTGGTAGTGTATGTGTTATTTACGGTACTCGTGATATTTTCTTCTTCCTCACATCTGCCGTGCTTTCATTGCCATAATGGTAAGAGTAAATATTTTACATTATAATATGAGTGGTAAAACATAATCCATAGTAAGAATGAAGTAAATAACAAAATAATAGATCTTAACTCTCTGATTTCTACAGAACTGAGGGATTTTTTTGTTTTGTTTTGGCCTTAAATCTCTGAGGATCATTGCTGAAGTAAAATTCACCACTAATTAAAATTGGCCTACAAGCATTCTCCCTTTCCATATGAAATATTCTTGTATAACAAATTCCTCTTCTTGGGGCATGCAAATCTACTACATTATGAAATCAGTTACTCTAATGATGCAGCTGGCAAAAACAAAACCATAATTCACAGCCTGCAACAATTTGAGAATGTTTTAACAGCCCCTCAACTTATTCCTTAAAGCAGTTTTAAGGTCAGTGCTCCATTGATAGATTTGCCATAAAATAAGAAACTTGGAGTAAAAGCCTGAGTATAACTCAGGGAAACTGGGAATGAGGTGCAAGAGGACAGAAAGGAAAGAACTGCACCTTTTATAATTGTGGCCTGCATTAAAATGCTGTTGAACTGGGCCAGGAGTCATATCCTCAACTCAAAATCTTTAGGAGAGTTTCATCAAGAGTCAGCAATTTCCTCCTCCCCACAAAGACGTTTAGCTTTTCTTGGGATACACCATTTGCAGTGTATAGCCTCAACTGTAATGCAGATTTCTTTGGCTTAGCATCTTAAGTAGGTGATATTTGCAAGAGTATTCCCTCCTCCACTTCTTGCCGAGGCAGGAAATAATATTAATCAGCTTTGCTAAAGTCACTCTGCTCCATTATTTCAGGTCGGAGGGCCCATGGGAAGATAAGGTTAGAACTCTACAGAAGGTTAGAAAAACTTAAGGAGCAGCAAGGAGGAAAAGAAAGGAATGAGGAAACAAATATTAAAATAAGAGAAAATGAGAATAAAGGAAATGCACAAAGCACAGAGATTCTGATCAGTAGTGGTGTTCAGGTAAAGCATTAATTTTAAGCCTTTTAGAGGTTAAATATTTTGGACCATTAAGATAAAGGAATTGCTTAAGTACAAAGTTGCCCTCGTTTAAGTAGAAACTGTCAGGTAGCAAGGCCCAATGCTAATTAAACCAGTATAATTTGGTGTTTCAAAATACACTGTTTTAAGATCTTGGTTACATTTGCAAATTTATTCCAGTCTGCAGAAAAGACTTCACAGGTAAAATAAATAAACCCGTATATGCCAGGCAAAAGTACATGTCATTTCTCCAGATGGAGTGTTTTGGATATGATAAACTTCGGTTTACAAATAAACAAGTGCTGACATCAGCCTGCAACTAAGTTCACTGGAATTACACTATCCTTTGGTACTTTTGCTTTTGCAAGGCTGCCAAAGCTTGCTATTAAACTTGGTTTCCCCTTCTGACTTCTGTCCCACTTGCCACTTTTGCGGTAAAGACGGAGCTAACACCCTTGAGCTCTGTGCTAGTAACTTTACCCCTCTTTTCCTTTTTCCAGCTGTGCTGTCAACCTCCTGTCTGTCCTTTATGGTTTGTAGGCAGAACCTTGGAATGTGAATAATAATGCTGCTTTAGTGATCTTTAGTGATTATACCCCCGTGACTGGGCTAATACATATTGAATCTCAATTTGAAACATCTTCCTCATTGGTATTTGGATATCATGGTGAGAAACCTCCTTAGCAATGTCCCTGAAAGACTCAAAATATTCCTGCAGTAGAAGCCTAGGAGTGACTTGGCACTGCTGGGGAGGGAGTAGCTTCAGTGATGGCCAAGGGAACTAAAACATCTGAAATGGCACTAAGCAAACGTGGTGGGTATTGTGGCGCACTCGGCACCATTTCTTAACGGGGAGGTAAGGAAAAGCAGAGGTTCTGCAAGAGTAGAAATTTGCTGCATGTTTCATCAAATGCATGAGCAGCCCACCTGGATGTGGTAGTCTGCCTGTAAATGTAGGAGACGGATTTTGTCCCAAGTTTGTGAAGAATTCCCAGTTCACAAAGGACGGCGCTCACATACACAGCTAATAAGCAAAACCAACGTTATTCAAGCAAACCCAACTAGTTGCCTAACATGCCCATATACATACCGACCGCAAGGTGGTAGACAAACTGCCGAGCAGGAGGAGGGCGCGTAGCACGGTGCTCAGGAAGAGGAGTCGGTAGGTACTAATGCCTTCTGCAGGGCATCTCCTGGACCAAGATGTGCATCAGGTCGACCTTCTGAAAATGAATCTTCATCTCCCAGCCGCAGCGGGCTCCTTATAGCTCTCCTGGCAGGGGCATGGAGACTGCTCCCGTGTCTGTGCACACGTGGCCAGCACGTGCACAGAGGCTGAACAGTATTTTTCCACCCACAGTGGCTAACAGCGGTCAACCCCCCTGTTGCACATTCTTGGGGGTCTTGCGGCACCTCTGGTGGTTGTTACTTCATCGATCTTCAGCTCCCTCATCTCATCCTTGAGATGTCCTTTCACTTTTTGGTTCCTGATATAGCTTGCCAGACAACAAAGAGCTGGCTAAGACTGACTGACTGCCTGATTCCCCTGTGCACCTGCACATTCCAGACATGGGAGCGAATACTGTGCTCTCCAGTGCAGTGCAACAACAGATAGCGGTGTGCCGGAGGGCTGCAACAATGGACCAACATGTTCCAGTATGGATACAGATTTCTCTGAGGTGATGAGTCACCAAAGGACAAATGCAATCAACTACAGTAAAAATCTCTCAGGGTGCCCATCTGCATTTCAGCCACTTCAAAAATCTGACCCCAAAATCTTAAGTAAATGTCTGTCATGAAGTAAGTGAAGAAAATCCCAAAGAACTAACTTGGTAAGGTTGTTCAATTCTGAGTGCATTTTCCAGAAATTACTTTGTACATATTGGACTGGGTTTTGTGCACAGCATAACTTAATGAACAGAAGTAATTTTTGTTTTAAATTTCAGGCATTTTAAGTGAACACTATAGGTATAATTCCTTTGTACTTTTTAAGACTGCACATATTCTTTATTAACATATTTAAGGTAGATGTAGGATAACAGGTAACAAAACTGACTGATATTTTAAATTTGATGTGCATATGACTTTAAAATTAAGCTCATTAAAGATAAAAGAATGATCCATTGGCAGGCCTTCAGCTTCAGACCTGGGGGTGACAGGCTATTCGGTGAGCAATTTACTGAGTGTCTCACTCCCCCCTCCTTCTTAACCATCGGCATTGTAAGTTCATTCTATTAACCTTAATAGGTTTGCTTTCAAAGTGTTTCACTCTGAAGATTTAAACATGAACTCTGTCATATGTCAGCCTGCAGCTAACTTAAGCAACTAAACTAAAAGCAGATGCAATATATCCATCTGTGTGCATATTTGTATGTATGTCCACAAGTATTAGCATCTAATGCACATGAAGAAATAATGTGCTGTGCCCTGCATGATGCTCTTCGCTGTAGGTGTTCCATTGTCCCACAGGTCTCTCAGGAATTTTTCTTTCTCTCAATTAAAGAAGCATTAATGACAGGCATCTCTGGCTCACGAGAGTCTTTGCATACACTAGCTGAAGAAGGTTATGCAAGTGAGAGAATCTTCTCTTCCTCACGTATCAACTTGAGCAGATATATCTGAGAGCTGCCCTCTGTCCCAGCAGGTTGTTATTTTTCTCTCCACCTGGGACCCAAAGACAAAATTAGCAAGCAAGTCATAACAGATTTAGCATTTGAGTTGAGGGCAGCTTTGTTCAGACTGATGGAACAGAATAGCAGCCATTATCTTTTCTCTATTGCTGTCTTTTAAACTGCTCATCAGACAGTGCTGCTGCCACTTCTGTGGAACCTAACCAAGTCACTGAAGCAGCTGGGAGCCTCCCATCATTTCCATGCCTCAAAATGGCTTCCTCTCACAGTGACACTATCCCTGATAGATTTAGGTCCTTGCAGGACTCAACATTTTTTCCCTTACTCTGAAGTGTTAGACCAGGGGTTTGCAGTGGCCAATAAAGGTGTAAATGTCAGCTATCAGTGGCTGCCCTATGGGCCTTGGCCAAACATCCCAGTCAAGAGAAGGGACACTAATGATCCATGAGGAGGACGTAGGCCTGCTCTTATGCTGAGCCACTACTCACCTTCTGATCCCCACAGCCTTAGGTTGATGCTGACTACCCTGCGTGCTCAAATGACTGCAGGTAAAGGTTTCCCTCTGCAGGTTTACAAGAGCGCTTCACTCCCATGGGACAGGACCCTCACAGACAACCACGTGAAGCCATCGCAACTTACTTTTCTCCTTCTGAATGCAGTGGTACGTGGACATGGCCAAAGATGCAGAAAAGTATTCAGCACACCTTAGCATCCCATTTGTTCTCACCCCCAGTCCAAATGCACGACATTAATTTCCCAAGTGCTGCCTCCTTGTGCCATCTACTGAGAGAGCTATGCTTGCAGGAGTACTGCAGTTATCAAGACTTAGGCTCTTTATATTGAGAAGTAAAAACATAGGCATTTTTTGGTGCTGTGGAATGCACTTACATGAGAAATTAGACAGGATCCTGAGAGGAAAAGGTGGAGTGATTCTCCACGTTGGCTCTTCCACACTGAGAAGACAATGAGAGTTCCTGTGCGTGTCTGACAAAATACAACAATCCTTCTAGGAAGAATAGTGCAGCATCAAACTGGATTGCTCCCAAGTCTTAACTCTTCTCATGCTGCCAGGACTCCACAGTGAAGGCCTCTCAGAAACTCCTAGCCAGGTTTGTCCAACAGCTTGCTTATCATCTCAGCAATCTGAACAGTTTCCTAACTCCACAAAGTCAAGAATATCGTCATAGCTATTAGACTGTGCAATCTCCATTTACCAATGTCCAGAGCACCTTGGTAGCAGCCCATTTGCTGAAAAATCCTTATTTCTAAAAGTTATCACTTCAATACACATTCCTCTTTCCAAAGTCTACCTTTCATCCATCTTCATAACAGAATATTGTTGGTGATCATAATAAATCTTCTCAATTTTTATAGAATTGATTGATAAACAAATGCCATCTGTCTATTCATTAGCAATAGAGATTTATTTGTATTTGGCTGTTGATCTCAGGTTGATTTAAAAGTATGAGTATACTTCATTGATGCCATTCTACAGATGAGGAAACAAAGGCATAGAATGCCACAAACCAGATCTCTCAAAGACAGTTCTTAAGTCATTTTATATATATAGTTGAGGATATGGATCCATGAGGCTTGATTCTGTCTACACTTGTCGGTAGTAGAGCATGGATTAAAACTCATGTCTTCCAAAAGCAGTGTCCTGCCTGGTGAGCCACAGAATTATACCACTATTTTCTTCTACTTTACTGTGTGACCTAATATAATTCATAAGGTTTATCTCCAGCTTGCTCTACACCGCTACAGAAACAGATTGCACTTAATATTATATTTGTTTGCTGTGTTACATTCTCTTCAGCACTTGCAACAAACGTGAAGTTGCCTCTATTAACTGTTTCAGGACCGGGTCTTGAAAAGCATGTGTTAGATTCTGTCTGCCTGCCTATGTGGGTGATTATTTCCAAATCTTTATTTCCTGAATGTTTGTACCTTTCAAATTGGTGTTTGAGTTTTCAGGAGGTTGTGGGGACTTAATTGTTGGCATAGGAGAATTGCAAAGGTATAATGTCTATAATAAAGCATCGTGTTTATCTACTGCTGCCTGCATTTTTTGAATTATAAATCACTTAGGGATGCTCAGACAATCAAACAGCTAAGCTAGACAAACATTCCCAACCTTACTATTCTGCAAAAATACTGGAATAGGTACCAGAATGAACCATCCCAGGCTGCTAGTTTTAACTCTGGGTTCTTTTTAATATAAAGTTGAGTTGTAGAGAGAAGGAGAAAATATTCTTTACATTTACACATTGCCTGAACCCTGATGGTCAGCCTTGTACAGACTGTTCTGGTTTAGCAATATAATTGGAATAGCAGGGGGAACAAACACCCCATACTTTACAGGCAGCTTGTTTTAGATATCACCAAGAGGGTCCTCTGGAGGTACTTGGGTAGTACCCAAGTTTTGATTCTACCTACTTTTCAGCCAAACGGCTTCAGATACTTGTTTCCAGTTACTGAAATCTGCCATAGTTTTTGAACAGTACAGTACCCAAAGTACTTTTCAGTCAAGCACAGAGATGTGACCCCTATTCCGGTGAAGGATGGCAGAAGGGAAGGGGCAAAACCCAAAGCATTAAATGATGATGTCCAGCATTACCAGACCAATTTGACTTCAGTCTGGGGGAGGGGCATTATGCTGTCAACAGACAGGTCCTATCATTTTGCTGGACAAAGGCCTTAAATACCTCTAGACCTTTCTGTCTCAGCTAGATTGGGCTATTTGAAATAGAGGAAAAAAAAAAATTCTAATCTGAAAGCAACTACTGCTACTATGATTTAGCCTTGGCCATATATCTGTACCAGGATATGCAGAGACTGATCATCCTAAGGAAGCACAGCAAACCCTGCAGGATTTAGCTCTGTTATATAAATCCCAGTTAAATCCCCCTGCAATTCATGTTGACTTCCCTCTCCTTTCCTTGCTGAGTCCCAGGGGATGTTCTGAGTAAATAAAAGCTGCTGCCCTTCTAATCACCCTTTTACTTGTGCTGAAGTGCAATGATAGTCATGTCCTAACTGTGCTCTGTAGAAGCTGCCCAACAGCCTGCTTTTCTGAGTAGTTTTCCTAAAGAAGTGAATGCTATCTGGAGTCTGATAATAATCATTTTTACATATATAAATATATATAAATTGCAGTTTCTCCATATGCAGAGCAGTCACCAAGCCCGTACAAAATTAACGGAAAATATATCAGGTGAGAGGCACGACTGGCTGGGCGGTTACCAGAGGAGGTTTAAAAGTTCTGAATACTCCCTCAACCTCTCCTGACAGTCATTCAGAAACTTCCTCTGTCAGACAGCCTCATCTGTCACTCAAGAACTACATCTGCTTGCCTGTTTGTTTTCTCACTTAGGGTTAAGGTCACTTGCCCTCCTTTTAGCTAATCAGAGAAGACAGCAGTAATCAAAGCACAGAATCAGTGTTCCTGGGATATCTTTCTTGAATAGCCTCTCACAATGTTCTTCTGCAAACCTTGCAAAGTAATGTACATGTATACAATCAGAGGAAAAGAACAGGGGAGAAGGCTTTTTTGGTTGGTTGGTTGGTTTGTGATCCAGCTAGAGGAAAGAAATATTGCTGAATTTTACATGCTACCTGGAAAAACAGGCATTATATTTACTGAGGTATTTGAAAAACACTGTCTCTAGCTCATTAAATGGTATCCCTTCGTGGGAAAATTCAACTGATATCGTAGCACTGAGGTAAAGTACAAAAGGTAGGTAAAACTGCTTATTTTTTAATAAAGCAAATCAGCCTCCTGCTTGTTGTTCTCAAGTCTCCACAAGAGACATGTGAGGCTGGGTGCAGTTACCTATTTTGCCTCTTTGCAACTTCCTCTACTAGATAATTTTGTTAGGCTCTGTGAAACAATTATACAGTTGTCAGGTCCTGCCTTAGAGATCAGCATCAACTGAAGCTATTCCTGTGGAGTTGACTCTTAAAAAGAACATTATACTGTGGATGAGAGATTTGTACCCAAAATAAAGGGCAGTGAAAGAAAGCCACAGTTCAGGGAGAGGAAGTACATCTGACTTGTTTGCCCCTTGCCTAGCTGTGGCGTGGGCCAGCAGTTTCCCTCACCGTACGGACTCTTGCACATCTTGAAAGGATTTAATGTATACCAGTGCCAGCCTGCTCTCTCAAGACTGATTTCTCTTTGTAATGCTGCTGTTGTGATGAATCATGCATTACTATGATTAGCAGAGAGAGGTACAATTACTTTTTTTTTGCAGTAGTGGCTGGTAAAGGATTGCCTGGAGCCCCAGGTCTGACAGAGGTGGAAAAAGCATCTTGTCAGATATAAGAGGGTGGAGAAATGGGAATTGTTGCATTTACAGAAAAAAAATAAAAAAATGTTGAAAAGGAGCAAAGGAGAACAGAAGGAGAAAGATTTTAAGTGAATACTACCAGGACTGGGGCCCTGATTGAACTGGACCTTCCCTTTGCACAAGTGGGACTGTTGTCATGCATAAAAACCACTACCAATTATATTCCAAAAGTCATGGCAGTCCGGTGAAGTCCCCACTGACTGGAAAAGGGGAAATGTAACCCCCATCTTCAAAAAGGGAAAGGCGGATGAACCTGGGAACTATAGGCCAGTCAGTCTCACCTCTGTGCCTGGT
>JAAGNO010025170.1:0-49021 GCA_033439905.1 Ceryle rudis
TGGCTCTTTTAAGTGGCGCACGTAGCCCAGGTGTTGCGCGTGCGAGCGCTGGTGTCGCTCCCATACCGGCGGGAGATGGCGGAGCCGCCAGGCAGGCAGCCCCCGGCCCCCGACAAAGCCCGTCCCCGGCGGCCAGGCAGCGTCTCCCGGCTTCGTCTCCTCGCGGTTCCTTCCCGCGCCCTGCCCCGCCGTTTGCCCCAGAGGGGAGGGCGGGGAGCTCCTCACCCACCATGGCCGTGGCATCCCAGAGAGCCGGTCCTTGTCCCCAGCGGGGGCTGCGGCACCCAGGAGTTGCCAGTGGCTGGAGTCTGGGCTCTGCTGGAGCGTTCGTTAAATAAACCTAGGGCTGGCCATACCCTGCTCGCTGCCTCCCAGGCCAGTTGTGCTCCCGTGTTTGCTTTGAAATAGGGGAGAGACTGTGGCTGGGTGGTATTTGAGGGGCAAGTAACTAACGAGCAACTGCGTCAGGCCCTAGACCTGCCTTTGCCCAAGTACCAGTACTTCCAGTAACAAGTGACTTCTCAGGTCGCATCCAGGCTCTTCCTTCGGCGCAGGTGAGAAGCTGCGGAGCTCAGCATGGCCGCTGGTCAGCAGGAGAGGCTGCTCAGGGCTCTCTCTTCCCTCCCATTGCATCTGCCCGGGGTCAGTCTCTGAGGTAGAGTCTCTTTTCTCTAAGCATTCCCCGAGTCGACATTGGTTTTGCTCCTGGGCAGTGTGTGGGGCCCTGGATGTTGCACAGCTCGTGTGCCAGGGCCAGCGCAATGTGTGCATGTGTTTGAGGATGGAGATACCAGGGGCCACTGGCTCCCAGTCCTGCTGTTCAAGGCTGGTGTTACCAGATGAGCACTATCTGTCACTGTATTTGTGTAGGTACTCATTTTTTTTCTCCCCATGTGAGCACAGAAATTAGTCTTGCTAAGGACTGCAGGCTTCTGCAGGTTTGCCAGAAGTGGGAAATAGGAATTGTTCAAGTCTTAAAGGTTTGGGCTCTGAGGTTGTTTCAGCTTTCGTTTTAAGCAGATGTAAATCTAGAGTTAACTGCTGAAGGAAGAGTTAGGCAGCACAAAACCATTGTGCATGTCTGTGAACAGGTACAGCTGACTGCTGGAGAAATAAAAATAATGAAGGAGCGTTGAATAAGCCGAGAACCTTAGTTTCAAACATAATAAGCAGAGTTTCTGAGAAGCAGATGTTCTCCTTGCAAGTGCTGGTCTCTAGCTGAACATGGCTGAGAAGGCATTGAGGTCCCCTGAAGCCTGTGTGAGGCATGAATGTATATACAGGCTTTAATGATGTCTTAGGGGCAGAGTCCCCGCAATCTGATCTTTAGCTGCAGAATTACAGTATTAGATACTCTGCCAGACGTGTTATAGACGGATTGGCTTTACAGGGATCTGCCTTTGCATGTCCCCTCATGTGTGCCATAAGCTATTAAAGCAAGATTAATGGGCGTATTCTTCTGCAGCTTTGTTCTCTTGGGGCAGATTTATATCCCTCAGTGCGTCCTGGAAGCACTGGTGCCATACATTATACCTCCTGCTGATCACTAGTGCCGTAGTGTAACATGTAAAGGGCTCTTTCAGTCCTTTACAACAGGTTTTTGACAGGACTGGGCAACTCTACTGTTGTGTATTGTTGTGTATTAGTGGGATTGATGAAGGTTTCTCCTCTCCTTTAGCATGCTCCCTGATCGCAGAAAATAGCTGTGTACTGAACTGGGACAATGCTTCTCTGACCTTTACATGAGCCTGGAACAAGCAGGAGGAGAAGCTCCTTACCTGGTCTGCTCCTCTGTGGTTTCTGCATTTGGACTTGAGGTAAACCCGGCCTCTAATACTACTCATTCTCAAATGATTGGTTTTCGTCTTGTGGCCACCTAGAAAAGAACTGCTTATCTTACGCTTTAAAGAGGTTTGGTTTACAGGAGTTTCTAGCTATTTTCTGTATTTACATAGCTCTCCTGTTTCTCTGACTTGACTTTCTTCCCCATATAACACCTGTGTGCTTTCTTCTCTTTCTTGTCTATCTCACAATCACCTAGAATGGAAAGCGAGGATGTATTTATCTTTGCTGTTACACTGTGAAAGAACATCCCACATTCCCTAACAAGAATTTTATTTTCTCTTTTTGTGTTTTTACTACTGGATCTTTACTTGTGCTCTCTGCACATTTTAATACCTTCTTAGCTATTCTCTTTTCAAAATCTATCAAGTTTTTGTTTCCTCCCTTCCAGCCCCGGCTTTTACCTTCTGGAGTTCTTTTTGAATTTCTTCTTTTTCATTCAGTGGCTGTTTGAAGTCCTGGTTCTGCTTTGTCATTGTGTCTTCCAGCTTCTTCATGTTGGCTGTCAAGTTCCTCTTCACAGCCCCACTTTTTAGCCATTCCCCTTGTGTGCCAAGCTGCTGGTAAACTTTGAAAGAACTTGCTGTCTCTTCTAGTTGTGCCTCTAGGGTGTTTAGTTGTCCGTGCCCTATAACCTTTTTGGTTTGCAGCTGAGTATTAGCTAGACTTGGTCACTGCAAGGTGAAAGGTGGTTTTTTTTATTCTTCTTTTGAGTATTTGCACTTGCAAATGCTGAGCAAGTTGAGTGTCATCCAGGGAATGGTACACCTCCTGTAGTGTTGCTGCTCAGGGGTGTGGGCTCATTCTCCTCTAACACATACTCAAGTGCTGCGCTGGATTTGGTGTTCTCCAATTGTGTCTTTCTGTAGTTTTAACCATTTGTCTCTTAAAGCCTTGGCTGTCTAGGGAAGGTCTGTGGAGATGAGTTAATAACGATCTGCACTGTGGTCTCGTGTCCAAGGCAGCGAGCTCTTGTGGATGCTAGTCAGTAGAATATAGCCTAAATATTGGCCGGTGCCTTGTTCTGCACGTAATGAGTCTGGAGGGAGGAGATCTAAACAACTATTTACCTGTCTCCTACTGTCTTCAACAGTGACTTACAGACAGTCTGGGGAAACTGGACTTTATGATTTGGGATTGACCTGGATGCTACTGAATCTTTCCCACTTTTGTCATCCTGGGCAATGGTTGTTCTAGTTCTGGTATACATACATCCACTTGTGTAACTGTTTCCTCTAGTGTGGTGCTGCCTGTATTCACCACCAGCAGTTCTACAGGCTTCTGAATTTTTTCCTTTTTGTCCTTCTGAGCAAATTGCATTCTAATTTTGGTATAAGTATTTATGTAGCAGAGGATTCTCTTCATGTTTACCAAAGTCAGTTCAGCTGCAGAAGCTCCTGAATCCAATTTATCTCATTCTTTGGGAAGTAAAGGAACCAGCTGCCAGCCTACCCAGTCCTCTCAGAGCTGTAGGAGAACCGATAGCCAGTGTGATTTCCAAGTGTGCTCACTGCCAGCCACACAACTGAGCAGCAAGCTGTGCATGCTTGTGGGGTTGTGCCAGTGGTACCTCATGGACTTTACTGCCACCAGTGGAATCCAGCTGTACCTGTCAGTTCACACGGGTGCTGCAGCAGGAGAGAAAAAAGAAAAGAAAAAAATCAGCTTCTGAGTGAAGAGCTGTGGCTGTGGTTTTACCTGGAGGAGAACAAGACAAAACAAAGGGGTCAGTACTTATGGTGAGTAAGTGAGGCTGCTAGTCTGTCCTTCAAAGGATGCTCTTTGGTCCTCTTCTCCCTTCATGGGGGAAAAAAAAATCATCAACCATATTTTTGATCCATTTTCTTCCTTGAAAACTTGGTTGTTTCTTTATAAACAAAAATCTAGTCACTGGATCTCTCTAGTTCAGACTGTACAGTTCTTCCTAGAGCTAGACCTCAGCAAAGTGGTTTTAAGTAGTAGATTTGCTGAAGAATACAGATTTTTCCAGAGAGACCAGATCTACTTTGGTGTGAGATGAAGCTTGGTGAAGGTTTATTACAACCCCCCCCCCCCAAAACAAAGGAAAGGACAAAAGGAAGGATTTAAAAAAATGGTTTAATTTTGTGGGCATTTTTTACCTTTTCAGATTATAAATAGAGAACAGAGGACTTACTACTTTAAATGAAAACATTTCCTCCTTTGTTTTTGTTTTTCCTTAGCCAAACCCTCCCCCCCGAGCTTTTATTTCAAGTAGATTCAACTGTTTTGTTTTTTTTTTTCTGCCCGTGATGGTTTTTTGTTTGGCCGTTGAACCAGATAATCCAATATTTGCACAGCTCTCCCTGGAGCTGCACAAAGAGGTAATGCTGTCATTATGACAGGTAGACCTCAGGAGATAATATGGAAGCATGGGGTCTCCTAGAAGCTCCCTGGCCTCTCAGATCTTCAGGATTTCCCTGCAGATCTCCGGACTGTGTTATATGAGAGGGGGTTGAAGTGTTGAGGGTTCTACACTTTCCTAAAGGAAGGCAGAGGAAAAATGGAATTCACAACAGGGCATGGAGTTCCTGGACTGTTCATAAGTATCTTTCCTCTAGGGAAAGATAAAACTTCTAGTGCTAAATGGTAGGATTTACTCCTCTATATATATTTGAAATTTATTTTCTTTTTAGTTTGTGGGCTTTTTTCTATTGTTCTGAAAACGTGGTGACATACATAACTCGTTCTTGCTTAGATCAACGTACCTTGTTCTGTTTGTGCAAAACTACTCGTTCCTAATTAAACTCACCTTCTGTTTGCACCAAAACATCTTGGGCTTACGAAAACTGCCTGACCAGTGCAGCAGCTTTTTGCAGATCACTCAGTTTGTATGTGGAAATCTGAAGTTTTTCCTGTCTGGTTTAGATGGTTTGTAGTATAAATTTTTGAAGGAAATGCCCACTGTTACAAGCAGCTGGAGGTTTTGTGCTTGTGAAACCTATTTGCACAAATATTATAGGCCACCCAAATCTCCACCCAAATCTGCCACAGTTGCTCAGATCTTCCAACAATTACAATCTAATTAGAACCGGCATTCAAAGTTGCCTCCAGCATTTGAAACAAAAGTAATTTAGCGGTAATAAAAATGGTAGATTGACAGCTCTGGAGGCTGAACTCAGCTTATCCATGAAGCATACCCAGGGTGTGAAAGAGCTACAAGAGTTGCCACGCTGACTGTCTGAAGGGCTTGACCCCTTGCCTTGAAATGACAACCTCCAAGGGATGAACATATGGGTAATTTTCTACAGGTCTCTCTACTGCCACTGCCAAGAGTGCTGCTAATTGCTGACAATAATTAGCTTATTGTCTGTGTCATGAATACTTTTCCACTAGGAAAACCACCTGATTCATTGTATGATAACAATCAAATGCCCATCATGCAGTGATAGTGTTTGTGAAATTAAAAATTATTCTGAATTGGAACTGCAGCCTGCGAGGTGAGAGGCTTTAGCCTCTTACCAGTCCCCTGAATCAGGCCGCCTACGGTGTGTGAGGCACAGGGCTGTGGTTACCTCTTCATTTCGTAAAGGCCAACCAGTTAAAATTGTCTCAAACTAGCAGCTGCTTGAGGAATGAAAAAGTGCCCAGGTCTGGACAAATATATTTTTCTTCGTCTGGGTTAATTTAAAAAGAAAGCCAACCATTGTGAGTCTGAGACCTTCAATCCATGTTGAGCTATTGCTGCAGAAGGATAACCCATCTTTGCTTATTTGACGTGTGGGATTCTTCCACTTACAGAGGTGAAAGTCATGGTTAGGCTGAAGAGCACTTGAAAGAGCACACGTTACCAGTCGGTAAGAGGAATCATTTGGGGTTGATGCGGAGAAGAGAGCAGGAAAACCACATGCTCAGTTTCATGTGGTGGTGCTGGATTCTTTTATTGCTGTTGCTTACAACCATAGGCAGAGGCAAGAAATGGTTTTCCTTCTTTCCTCTCTTCTGTTCCTCTCTCTCCTCTTTCTTCTATTCATTGGTTTCTCATCTCTAAAATACTGAATTACAGCATAGGAAGAATCACCAGTGACTCCTGAAATCTGACAGGTCTTAGCTTTCCTCCAGATGCCAAGTTAATATACGCCTTACTGTGGCAGGCAAACCTTAATTCAGTTGGCAGTAGGATTACAGCAGGTATATTTACCCTCAAGAACACTCATTTTCCATATCTAATTATCTGCTCATCTGCTGAGTCAGGAGGAAAATCAAAATTATCCTCTGTTTTAGATTATGTTTTCCTAGGACTGACATGAGAATTCTGGGTGACATTCTCAAAAGCATCCAATTTATACAGGATCAAAAGACCATGGCTTTCAGGGGATCATCTGCTCCTCAGATGTATTAGGGACATTAGAAAAGAGTACCTTTGGTTTCTAACGTTGGAGATGGAGGCACAGATAGAAGATTACTGCCTTTATTTCTGGCAGGATAGGATAAGATCATAATTTATGTTTTCAGATGAGGCTTAGAAAATTACCGGTCTTGTATGTTCTAACTGGAAGCCCAGTTGCCAAGGGGGCATGTACAAAAGAGTATGAGTTTGGACTAATAATTCCTCCTTTTTTTTTCTTTTTTAATTTTTTTTTCCCTCTGCAGTATATTTTTCTGGCAGCCACAGCCCACTCCAGTGGAGGGAGAAGGTTGGGGACCTTGTGTGTGCGTGAAAAAGGCTTTTGATTTTTTGCTGGGGATAGCTGGGATTTCTTTCTTTTCTGCAACATTCCTGTACGATCTAAAAATTACTATTCTCTATTTGAAAACCGAGTATAAGCAAGATGTTTTTCTTCCTCCTTCATCAGTTTATTCCACTTAGCCTACGAGCAGATTCAGACAGAAGCTGTCTCATTCCAGAAGGATGTATGCCTCCAGTATCTGTGCCTTAACTATCTAGGTGTGCTATGCTATCCCACTCCCTAGCCAAGGCTGATGTGGAGCAGCTGTACCTAGAGACACTCTCTGGAGCTCCTTTTCTCATCCAATTCTGTTCTGTCATCCCTATTTGAGAAAAGCAGAATTTCCTCAATATAGCCATGTCAGTGAACAGCTACGACAGCCAGGAACCTGTCTCCTCACCTCTGTAGCTGTATCAGCAATTTGGTCCAGCATCCAACCCAACGCCTCCTGAATCTCACCAAAATACAAATGCTAAGGTAACAGTACAGACAGAAGCATTTAAGGTAGTGTATGGTTTGTAGAGTAGTTTGGGATCCTCTGGGTTGATAAATGCTGTGGAAGTTTGAAGTGCTACTTGGTCTCGTGCTCACATAAAGTTATATTCCTTGGCTTTGCATTTTGCTGTGCAGGTTAAGTTATAGCAGATCTGTTTGGAACACCCACTGAGGCTAAACAGTGGTGCGTGCGTCTTCCACTTCGTTGTTTAGTATCAGATGCTTTATTATGGGAATTTAAATAAAACTTGACCTAAACAAGGCAGGCCTTCCTGCTATTTTTAGAACGTTGTGCCACATCCCATGTCCACGTTTCACAGGCCAGCGTGTAATTAATGATGCGTGTCCTTCCTTCCCTTGTTAATTGATGCACAAGCTTTTGGGAGGTATGTATCATTATCTAATGTAATCATGCAGAAATATGAAAAGTGGAAAAGGAAAGAAAAAAATCTGTATGCCTTGATGTGGGGGGAGTGAGGCAGGTTGCCATAGCAAGTTCAGGACTGGACTGCCTCACAGTATCGCCAGGATTCACGAGCTTTGAACAGTCTCTAGCTCCAAGTACCTCCATGATCCTGTTCAGAGAAGTTGTTTTAAATGTCTGTTCCTTCTGTTGCCCCTTGTCCTGGCACCTGGCAAGGGGGCAGAGGAGCCTCTCCCTTCATTTTCTGCTCAGTGATCTCCATCTCGCCATCATTCGCTTTCGGGTTGGAGGCAGATGTGTGGGAGACCGCAGGTTCCTTTAATCCCTATTAAGAACAGCAGATCACAGTGGCCCCTCTGGCCTTGTTCCCTATGACTATAAAACTAGCTTTAGCAGCACAGAGATTTAATCTTTCTAGTGGAAATGTAGTGCTGGTCAAAGGTCTGCGCTGCATCTTTTAGGACGGTTTCTCAGCTGTGTGAAGTTAATCGTGAGGCAGTGTCCGTTCCAAGTCACAGATTTTGGCAGAAGGCTCGTGCTACAGACTCGCCTTTCTGCAGCTCTGCTCTCTTCCCTGGGAGAGCTCCCAAAGAGAGAAGCCTCAAACTCTGCCAGAGGTGCAGAGGGGGCGTCGGGTCCTTCTCTCAGGCTCCTTTTCTCACCCACCTCCTCTTCCCACCATCTATCTGGTGACCAAAGGTAGAGCACGAGCAGCTCTCGGGTGCCCTGTGAGCTGTGTGGGGATGATGAGCAGCTCTGTGTCTCTTCTTATCTTGAAAACCTACCTGGAGTGGTCTGTCAGCATCTCCAGGTTGCTGACAGCAGCCAGTTGCTCCTTCAGCTCCTTCAGCTGTTGCTCCTTCATCTCTTGCTCTCCAGTTTTGTTCCTCCATCTTCGGTTAATTTCGATCATACCTAAAGTGCGTCCACAACTACGTTTAAGCAAAAGCGGTTACCATAGTAACACTGGAGATTTTCTAAATGCAGTCTGTGATGTAAACAACTAAAATGACTCTCACCCCAAATAGTTATTTATTTCTTCTGTGTAGTTTATTGAATATTTAAATCTGTTGTAGCACACACAGATTTACCACTTCTAAGTACAACTTGGAGGAGTAACACATTTTTTCTTATTGCTTCCATTTCAGCAGATCTGTTTCCATGTCAACAGTTCACATTGATAAAGAATTGACATTCTGACTGCATTTGGCAGTGTAGGGTACAAAGTGACAATTAAAATAAATCAATGTTTCTAATGATGCTGATGTTAAAACCATGCCAAAATACTGGGATTCCCATGCACGGTAGCCAGAGATTGCTGCCTGAATCTGCAGAGAGCGAGGCAGGAATTCTCATGGGAACAGACTTTCTTTGCAAGGTTTTCAAGCCTTCCTGCTTACAGATGCAGAAAGACTGGGGAAAAAGCTCGCTCTGAAAAATGCACCTAGCACTCTGTGTCTGTGTGCACATGTGTGTTTGCTTTGGCTCACCCACTCCTAATCTAGGTGAGGTCTAGAAATGCGTAAAGCATGCGATTAAAAAAAAAATAGAATGCAATTCTTGGGATAAAAACCTGGTTTGTGTCAAGTTTCTGGCAAAAATCGTGGAGCAGGAGGGCTTAATTAATGCCCCTTCTACTTCTGATTTCCTTGTAGTGAATATATGTATTGAAATTACTGAAGGACAAGAAACATGGAGGCTGAGAAGGGCATCTTTTTTAAGCTTGCAAGCCTGTTCAACAACAACCGGCGCTTCAAATTGTGTATTTGGGGGATGAAAGTGGATGGCTTTGCTCTGTCTGTGTGAGCAGCATGTAGATACACACTTGCCACAGCTGAGGTGTCGTGCCTCTGCTTGTTTTCCCCTTAGTGTGTAGAGGGGCTAAGATCAGTGGCCCGCTGTATTAAGCACTCAGTTTATGCACGATAGGGGAGACAGACACAATCCACAAATAGTCCCAGACTAAGCAGACAGCAAACAGAGAAAGGAGATAAAATGTTACTCCCATTTTACAGGGGCAGAGAGGAATTAGAAGGAGTTTTTCAAAGCTACAGATAGGAGTGGCATCTTCCAGGTGATGGATACAAACTCCTTGCCTGTGTTTTGGACGCCAGAAAAGCCTTTATCTGGTGTTGATTTAGGGTCATACTGCAGTCTCGTGGCAGATGTTGAAATCCAGCTCAGTGTTCCTGAAATGAACTTGGGTCACCTTCAAGGGTGAGCAAAGTTTGGGAATACACTTCCAAGGAGGATTTCAGCGTGTCTGAAGGCACCGTGTCTAGTCTGAAGTAGGTTCCAGTCTATAATTTCTGTTGCATCTGGGGACTATACATACCTCCTAATGTTAGACATCTAAACGATGTGCCTAGTGGTCTTGGCTCCTGTGGGATCTCTTGGTAGCCAAGGGAAAGAAGTAGTTCTGTCCGAGCAACAGTTCAGCTCACCTGAACTGCCTGACGCTGCTTTGTGAACGTATGAATTCACTTGTTATGTCTTTCATATCTTGGGATCATATAATTTTTGTGGGTTTGACAAGTCCACGAACTTACTTTGCCTATTAAGGCTTCTATTTTAGAACGAAAATCTCAGATACTGTTTTAGAGAAAGAATATAAAAGCAGAAGTGCTGATAAGAGTGATGTGATTCCTGGTACCACTGAGGTATACCAAACTGTGGTGAGTTTTTGCTCTCATACATATGCACAAGAGCAAACTCCAAACCCCAAAATCAGTCATTTGCTTAGTGGAGAATGGAGGTGAATATAATAAATCCCTCACATGAACTAATGATAATTTTATTTCCAGATCGCATTCTTTGGAGGGTCTCTGAGCACTTCAGAAGGACTAATGAATTATGCCTCACAGCAGCCCATAAAGGGGTGAGTATTATTGCTTTATTTTGTAAATGTGAAGGAATTGTGGGATATTGATAAACAGATAAATTGTCAGATCAGTCAAGTTCGTGGCAAATAACTTTTCTCCACAGAAAAATACCACTCTTTAAGGTACAAGACAGGTACAATGTTTATAAATTTCAGCAAACGAGCCATTGCTGAATGACTTTAATTTGATTATACAGGAGTGAGACACTTTTAGGATGAGACCTGTGAATGTCACTGAGGTGCTGTAACATAAAAAATAGATGCAGCTGAGAAGGGATGTGTAACTGTAAGGGTGGTTCGATAATAGTTTGATCGATGGTCACCAATAGGGTGATTCATGCAGGCCTGCTGTGGGAACTCACGGGACGGGTACAGAGCTGCCAAGGAAAGTTTCTGTTCCTCTTATCAGAGGAGAGCTGCGAGAGCTGCCAAGGGAGTTTCTGCTCCTTTATCCAAGGGACTAGCTCTTCTTATCAGAGGAGAGTTGGCAAGACCTCACTGGCCTCGAACAGGACGGTGGAGTTCATTGCCAAGGATGAGGCAGCTGAAGATGAGGAAGGCCTCGTGGGGTAGGGGGGCGTACGACCCCCATACTGGGGGGCGCACAGCCACAGAAGGACCAGAGACCAAAACTGCTGGGCGGGGTTGCCGCCTGGAGCCGCTGCCTCCTGGCACGTGCTGGCCACGCGTGCCGGGACTCAGGGGCTCTATAAAAGCTGGACTCGGGGGTGGAGAGCTGAGCTGCACGTATCCTGCCATCGAGATCGTGTTGTCTCCGCGGGGACGCCCGCTAAGCATGCGTGCTGACCAGCTCCCTTGCACCTGGGGACCATACATCTGCCTGCTCTGTATCTTAGGGTAAGTAATGCTGCTTTGCTTGCTCTGTAGGAATAAGAGTTGTGCCTGCTTTGTAGGAATACACATACAATAAACAAGCCGTGATAACTAATGGTAACTTCGTGAAGTATTTGTTGAATGCACAGATCCTCGACACCCTACTACAGTAACCTCTGGTTTTTAGTCTTGAATATTGGCTGTAGCTGACAGTAGAACAGCAGCTGGTTAGATGGGTCCAAGGGTTAAGATCTAGCTCTCGCTGTTGAACTGCTGTTGGCCTTATGTTGTCTCATCGTCTAGTTGCAGGGATTAGCAATCTTTCAAGGAGGTGTGCACAATATTCCTTTCCCCCCACCCTGAATTAAAGGTATGAAAGTAGCAAGGGCTGGTACTGCTACTTCTTGGAGGCTGGGCTGAGTGGAAGGGCCTGCAAGGGGGTAACCTGTGGGATTTGGCTTTGGAGAGCACCAGGGTCAGGCAGGTGTCCCTCCTGGTGCCACAGCTTCTAGTCTGGCTCTGCCCAAGCTCTGGTGTCTCCTGTCAGAAGTCCTTTACCACACACTTGTGGCTGTCCAGTCTCAAGCCAAGTTTCAGTACCTATAGCTACTGGTCCACAGAGATGTAACTAGCCACATGGTAATGCTGCTTCTACCCCCATTTTATTAGCTGAATTTAATTAACAGGCAATTATAATAACCAGACAGACAAATATAATAACCTACTGTCATGCTTCATTGTAAATAATGGCTGTAGTAGCCACAGCAATATTATTTGTCTTAGTATGAATGTCTTTGACATATGCCATCGAGAACGAGAAGAACATGCCTAAGACAAACTGTCTATTAACATGTGGCCCCTGTTGTTCAAAAGCTCTGGAAACCCGGACGTGATCAAAACCAGTAAAGTTCTGACGAATGAAAGGATGCTCACAACCATTTACAGACAAGTTAATGCAAACCAGAAGAAATGCATAACCGAATGCAGACAGGAGTTGAAGAAAAGCTCTAACTTAGTCCCAGCCTAAACTTTTAACGGGAGTAAACAAGACCTGTTCCTAAGCTACAGCTGAGAAATCTTTGCGTGAAACAAAAGGGAAATGTGAAAGATATCATATGGTGTTTGGCTGTAATTGAATACAGCATGAATGCCATGAAAATGTTAACCTAATTCTGTCCCAAATCGGAAACAAAACTTTGCTCTTGCCACCTAAGATTTCTTCTAGGTGCAATTGTGGAACTATGAATTGAAAGAAAGCTTTAATTCTAATAGTTGAACTTGCTCTGTTGTCACCAGTGTTGCCCAACACTACAAAGTGGAGGAGGAAAGAAATCAGTTACTTTACAGCTCTTCATGTAGAAAAAAAAAAAAAAACATGAAAAAAGCCCCCACAAAACCAAGCAAAAATTGGTGTAGGAAATAATAAAAAAAATGTAGTTTTTCTAATAAATGAGAGACATTAAGCTGCAGGCCTCTGCCCTCCTAAAATAAAAGGAAGCAAGAGATCATCAGTGGCAAAAATACTACCTTGTGGGTTTTTAATAGAATTGTAACCCCCATTCCCCTGCATTTGGGATGATGTAGCGAGGAAGCAAAGTATTGCTCACAGTTCTGCTTGGCTTCATTTAGTGTCTGAGTTGCCTTTTGTCCTCAGTGGGGTGCAGTTCCTATGGGGTGAGACGGTGAGTACAGCACGGCCTGCAGTGCCTCCAAACAGCTGTGTGCTGCCTTAGGCAGTACCTCAGTGGTTAATAGGAATAATGAATGGGCACACTAGCAACAGAGAACACAGCCAGTTTAAGGATCAAGACCAAAGGTTTTTCTCCAATAAGAGAAAGGAGGTGAAAATATACAGGCATGGCAGAATACAGCGTCGTGAGTGCATTTGGGGCCTTGGCACAAAGCAAAGATTCTCCTCCCTCTGCTGTTACTTTGCAACCTGAAACATACCTCACTAAAATATTGCTTCAAGCTTCCTCAGACTTCACAGAGGCTCTGTTCTCCACTGGGCAGAGCAGAAGGGAAGAGTAGTAGCTTCTCAGGCATGCTAAAAACTGGTGGGATTTTCTCCTGGGGCACACGTTATTGAGCAGTCACTTTGCTACCTTTGGAAAGGATAGACATGCCCCTCCTAGTCTGTCCGTGCTGGTGAAGGTAGGTGTGCAGGCACAGAAACCTGCTACCAGAGGGGGTGCTGCAATGATTCGTTGGTAGTAGATTTTTGGCCAAAACCAGTGAAAAGAGCACCCAGTGACACGTGATATCCCTGTCTACCTCTTCTGCTGCCCTGGGTGGGTCAGCTACAGTCCAGTTCTTTTTCTAGTCCACAGCAGAGGAGCAACATTAGCAAGTAATTGTCTGGCTTGTTGCTCCATTCAGTCTCCCATCCCTGTAAGATGAAGAGCTGTTGCTACCACAGGAAGAGTAGCAGTGGGTCTCTGGTGACAAGGTAAGCAGGCACCAGTGACTTGCAAGTGCATGCTGCAGCGAGAGGATGATCCCAGGGTGTCAGAAATGTCTCACCATGGCTCTGTGTCTGGAGGTTGAACTGCTGAGCCAGCATCCTGATGCACTTTTTTATTCAGGAGGAAAGTTACTCCATTTACTCCTCAGGTTCCTGGAAGGATTGCTGGGGTCAGAGACTGGCCTATAATTGCAGCTGTCAGCTCACTGTTAAATGGAGAGATGTAAAATACCTTCTTGCACATCATTTATTAACATTTAAAACCCATCAGGGGACATATAAAACATTCCTCTTTTTCTAACATTTATAAACTACTGAGGAGCACAGACACATTCCCCTATATTAATTACCCTAATTTAGGCAATGTCTTTGGAGGGCCTGTGAGCATAGCAGCTATGATTCCCTCCCCAATTCCTTTATTTCTAGGCATTGAGGTTCCCCTGAGCCTATTGCAGCTGCAAATTCTCCTGGCATGAAGCGGGGTAATGCTGGAGAGTGAATGTATTTTCAGACCTTGTATACATGAGGGAGTTGCACTAAGATTACTGGTAAACCTGCTTAGTTAAACCAATGCAAAATGTGACATGGACAGTCTTGTTTCATCTGGTTGCTTCTTTTAGGTTTGGATTAGGTTTGAAATCAAGTAAACCCCCTTTTAACATCTTTAAATAAAGATGTATGAAGACATTCACATCAGTTTAACTTGAATTGTTTCAGTCGGATGTAAATGAGACCGGTGAGATGACCTCAGTGAATACAAATTTCTGTCCCTCTTCTACAGGCCTGAGGGGCTGCAGCTCTTTGGCTTTCTCACAAGGCATAATTTTAGTCCCCTGTGTTAGGAGCCAGTGGGAATTTAAAGCTCTGCTGGATAAGCGTAAATAAGTGAGGGGCATTTAGTGGTCAGGGAAGGAACATGAAAGAAAGCAGCTTTACTTGTCTCACTTGGTGAAAACGATCACAGCGGCTCCTTTGAACTAATTCAGGTCTGGTGCTGTGAATGGGTTGGGTCTGCCAGAGGTCCTCAGTGTCTTGTGGCTGGCAGAGTATCCAGTGTGGCTACTGCGTGTGGAGTAGTCCAAGTGGTGCGTCTGCCTGGGGAAGGGTCAGCCTGCAGCATCATTAGGTGGCAAATTCCCTTTAGAGCATTTACACCTCTCTGCTGGCCTTTGGTAGTATTGGTACCCGTGCCAGTGCGAGAGCAAGAAAATGGGCAGGTACCTATTGTCCTTGGGTTATTTCAGCCAGCTGATAAAAAGTAAGAACTGTGGCCACTTTCAGTTCATGAAACATTTGCAGTGGGCGTGTTTCTTGCAGTAGTGTGACGTTTGGAGAATAAAATAAAACTGTTATGCTGAATGTCATCTCGAGTTTCCCCCATGAAATAATTTGAAGAGTGTTCCCCAGCTGCATGTTCTGAGCTGGGAGAGTTGTTGCTGAAAGCACGTAATGTTGTGTATACTTAATTTTAAATGACTCTACCATGGAGAAGTCTGTATGTGTTAGAGAATTAGTGTGGTTTTGAATGGTACAGATCTACGATCTTCTTCATCAGAGGTGAAGCCGTATAAAAGCTCCTTGTCACTTTCTTACTACGCACTTGCTGTGTCACCTGCGAATGTTTTAGTGAGTCTCCCAAATCAGTGATGGAAAAGGACTGAGAAATATCTAAAGTAGTAGGGTTCTTGTGCAGGGGGAAGCTGATTCGATCCGGTACCTGGAGAGTCATCCTTCTGCAGAAGTATTCTTCCCATTAGCTGTGTCACCAAGCCATATATCATAGGAGGGCTGAAATTTGTTTTTATCAATTCAGGAACAAGATCCTACATCTGTTCCTAATTACAGGTAGGGGTCTCAGAGGAGGTCTGAGTTACAGTGTATGTGGATATCAAAATGCATAGCTCTCATTACTTGAATAGGTAAATAATTTTATTCATCATCTGTGCAGGGACGTAGGAAGCGTAGCCCTGGAGATGTTAACAATTAACTGCAATCTCGTTTGCATTACAGGCTATCAATATCTTCAGCTCTTCTGCACAGGAGTCTAATATTGACTATGTAAACTTTCTGAAAAGGGGTTAACTTTTTTCCTTGGTCAGTTGGGCATTTAGAAATATATTTACCTTTTTGTCAGATTGAATTTACGTGATATTTTTCTATAGAGGATGTGTCTTTATGGTTCTTTGCTTTCTTTTGGGGAATGAAAGTGTCTTCTGTAAAATCTGAGCTACCACGGTTCATGACTGGCTTCTCTGCAGGCCGAGGTGCTGACCACCTTGCAGGAAAGGTTTCCTGTGTCTGAAGCAGATAATCTCTCTGGACCCAAACTTTTAATTTAGGCAGAGTTGGTGTAGGTGCTTATTCTTTTGAGAGAGACCGTCCCTGTCTCATGTGGTATACAGACTGTACAGTCCAGAAAACACAAGGATTTGCTTGTGGGGTCTTTTGGTTTGTTTTTTTTTTTTTTTCAAAAGGACTTGCCTTCACTGTAAGGTTCCTTTAGTTGCTTGCAAAAAAGTCACATGTAAGAAATGCACCGAGAGACTCATTGATACAAATTATTGCTATAAATTGAAACAAACCTAAGAGAAAAATAACAAGAAGTGTAGCTACTTGCAAGCAAATACACTATTATTCATACTTCTAACTTCAGCTGGCTTAACTGAAGCACACTGGTGCCTTTTACTGAAGTAGTTGCAGGGTTGGAGAGCACAGGCAAGAACTTGGTTTAATACCACACACCAGATGCTAATACTACTCCCCTGTACAGCTTAACCATGACACTACAGCTTGGCTGTCCTCCCTGTACTGATCCTAACTTGAGTGGTTAGCTCAGGAGAATGTAACTGCTGGGAAACTCTTTCTCTTATGAATTCCAAGTGTATCTCAGGCAGTGGAAAATGCTGCTGACAGATTGGGTCTGCCCTCTGCTAGTTGTGGTAGCAGAAGTGCTTTGGTGGTTTGTACTTATGGGGTCAGGAAATCCCTCTGAGAACCTTGACATGGGCAGTTGTGTAAAATACGCTGCCTCTGTTACGGGAATTGTTGTTTGTTGAGGTGAAGAGCAGGTACCTGCAAATGGGAACTGGAGAAAACCTGGTGACTTCAAACCAATGCATTTCAGTACCAAGCACATCAGTGGTGTTATTAGTAAAGCAATCAGTTTGGAAGCAGCTACAGCAATATGGGTGGTAAAAAGATGGCAGTATGGATTTATTGAAAGTAAATAATGTAAACTAACTTAATTTCTTTCTCTGATAGGATAAAAAGCTTAGTGGATAAGGTAAATCCACTACAATAATGTCTCCATTTCATGAACATTTTTCTTACGGTTCCATACAACGATCTCATAAGAAAATTAGGAGCATGGAGAAGATTTAGTTTTTATAAAATATGATGTCATTTTGAGTGACAGTAAATATATATGTCAAATATATATGTCAGTATACAAGGTATATCTAAAGTGCTTGTCACATTGGTACTTAGATATTTATATTCATAGCTCAGTTTTGAGAGAGGAGAGAGCTGTCTTTTAGGAATCAGTTCTGGCTCCAATACTAAGTTAATGTGCTCTATTTTCATTAATTGCTTTGATGGTAGGATTAAGACTTCATTGATCATATGTGTGAATGATATTAGTCTTGTTGGGACTGCAAATACCATGCAGAGAGTAGTCATTAAAATAAATCCTTCTCTGGACGTGTCCCTGGCATACACCCTGGAGCCTCAGGCAGGGAATATGTGCATAGCTGGGCCACGCTGGAATTTCTCTGTAAAGCAAAACTCCCTGTGTCCTTCTAGCTGGGGTCAAGAGACTGGGTCTCTATCTGCAATTACAGTTAAAAAAAAACCCCAAAAACAACCTTGAAAAACTGACATTAAAAGAACATTAAGGTTGTAAAGCCAACCACTGAGTAATTAGGAAATAATAGAATTCAAGTGGCCTGTATAATTTTATTTCAGCTTCCTAATGTGTATGTATTATGAAGCAGTCTTTAATTCCAGGAATCCATACTATTTTTAACTCGGGATTCTCCTTCGGTAACCCTCTGCCTAGGGAGGTATTTCACACAGACTTGAGTTTTGCTTCATGCAATTTCATGACAAATTCCTCAGAACTTCTTTAGAGGCTGGTTTGCAGCCCACCCTTTCTAATGATATTCTTGTAAAATGTGTGTGCCCAAACATGGAAGTGCTTCAGTTTCAGAAGGTGCAGTTTTGGAGTGCAACAGTGATAGAAGGAATTGCTGAAATGTTAACATTTTTTGGATAAATCAAACTCAAAAAACCACTTTCCAACTGAAGTTTCAGCGTGGATATTTTGCAGTGTCTGTTGTTAAAACCATGAGCTGTACGTACACCGAATCTTTGCGTCTGAAGGTTTGCACCGGTGCCTTAGATGCATGACAATTAGGCATTTTCTGTTGAATGCTCTGGATAATACCATTAGATGCACAATAATTAGGTGTTTTCATCTCATTAATATTCATTTTCATACATTTAAATGCCTCTCTTATGGCATTTGTTAATTAACATACATTTACAATGGTATATTCCTCTTCCCCATTCACCCATTCTGCCTAATTTAATGAGCTGACATATCAGATGACTTCTCTTACAGAATTCTGCTGTTCTATCTTTGGTGGGAACAAAGAGGTGGTTATTGTGCTGTTTGCGGGTGGTATTAGCACAGCTATTTTTCCTCACAAGGAATCTGGGGCAAGGAGAGTTTGTCTTCAGTGATGCTGTTGCAAAATAGAGTGCTCCTTACTGTTTCCTTTTATTCATGTTATTAAAACCTGCATTCCAGTAGCAAAGTTCAGGCCCTACTGTGTGTTTTTGAATTGAAAGTTAATTCCGTTTGTACCCCTAAAAGTTTGTGTTCTGTTCAACTTGGAGAATAGAGCGCAGCCTGCAAAACAGTAGCGAGGGACACTCCAACATTAAAACCCGTCTTTCCTCGTTCTTCTAAGCAGGGCTAATTTAAAAGGTAAACCAAAACATTCAGGGGAGTTGAGGGAAATCCCTGTCTCCTGAAAATATCTGCAAGGAGGTGAAGTAGTAACTGAAATGCTGCTGTATAATTACACCTACTGGGGATATTCATTATGATTCTTGGGTTACTCTAGAGTCTGACTATTAGCATTAAGTTAGGCAGCTTGCCTGGCTATCATACAAATATTTTAACAGATTGTGCTCAGCACCTCCCACAATAATGTCTGTGCTTTCAGTTCCTGTGTTGCTGCTGAAGTACAAATAATAATAATAATATACACATACAGAAAATAAACATAGGTCCATCTGTAGATGTAGCAGAGTTTTTGTGACTGTACGCTTCAGTTTTTTGAGTCTCATTTCATCAAAAATTAAGGGGGGAAAAACTCCTGTAAAATTCTTCATACTGATAAATCAAAAAGCAATCTCAGCAGTTAACAGATTATTCAAATTCAAATGGAGAAAACATACCTGGAGGGGAATTTTCAAAAAGGCTCAATGTCAACTTAATTCTGTTCCCACTGAAGTCAATGGGAGTTAAGCCAGTACAGAGCGTTTCTCCAAATCTTAACCCTAGGATCTGCATACCCATCTAAGTTCGATGAGGTTTATTCTTTAGGAGATTCCAAGTTATTAAGGAAGAGATTTTCAGTAGCACCTGGGGGATTTAGAAGCACAGTTCAATTAGTCTTTCAGTGCAATTTGTGCTTCTAAATACCTGAGACAGGTTTGAAAATCTCACGCTAAAACCCCGTCTCGGCTGCTGGTTAAAGCCTCAGTGCACATGTCTATTCCGATAAAAATAGGATCCCAGTCTGAGGCACATGCAGAATTTTGCGTGTGGTTAGATGGGATGCCAGGAGAATAGGCTGTCACATTATCGTTAACTATAAATGAAGGGCACTGTCAAGTGAGGAACGTTTGAACACCATTGCAAACACTGCTGCTCTGGTCCTGGGCTCAGTCCTGCTGGGTCGGAGAGTCACGTTCTGTGACCTTTCTTAAAACTGAGAGACATGTAACTCCCTGAAGATGCCGAGAGGGTAAGTTAGTATTCATTTCAAGCATGATGGAAGGATCTGGTGCTCCACTTTTTGGATTGGCATATCATTTAGGAATGATGGATGCGGTTACACGTCAGTGAACATGATTTACATGGGTTTAAATGGCTCCTTTTGACGAGTTTTTTTTTATACAGTGTTACTACAGCCATCCAATAAAACCCTGCCCTGCTAGTTCAGTGAAGATGATCAGATTTAGGCGTCTTGACAGCCCTCGCTTTTTCTGCTGGCAAGAAAAGACGTATCCCTGCTTTCCCAAATTTCATGGAAGAGAAAACACAATTCCTTCTAAGTGTCTGGAAGAGAAACGAGGAGAGAGTTCTGCCAGTCCGTTAGAAACTGGGAGAGTTTCAGCCATGGTTCTTAGGAGGAAGGGTTCAAAGCCCAGCATTAGTTCATTTGTGAGCAGCTTGGCTGGCAATGCTGAGTTAACCCCTCATGGTTTGGGAGCTCCAGCTGTGACATGCCAGCGGTTCAGAGTTTAGTTTACCTTTTTTTGCTCATAGGACGCACTCTACGTTTCATACAGCAATGGACATATGCCTCTCTTTAGAGGTCAAATTCTCCTTCAGATACATTTAAACGCTCCCACTGATGGAAACTAGTCAGACAGCTGCTGAACATTAGTGCCAGAATGATGGTTTCTACCATACTGGCCCATCTCAGGACCTCTTGTGAATGTGCCTTGCTTTACATTTTTAAGTCTGCTGCTGTGTAATTAAACAGGAATTTGGGGATCAGGCAGGAGGAGATGGGAGTAAGAAGTTGATAAATGTTTTCCTTTAAAAAGGATGCCTAAAAAAGATAGTATATTTGAATTTAGTGCGCAATACACCACATAAAAATTAAGAGGAAGCTTGTAATTGATTACAGGGGCTGTCCTAGTCATGCTAAAATTAAGCCTAACAGGACAGCCAGTCTTAGTCTTTACTTGGGTAGAGCAGATGGGTGAAGGAGAGTTAAGTCTGTTTCTGTACCATCCCTTCTTCTCAGCAAGCCTTGTACTCGTGTGACAGGGAGGAAAAGCAGGAACATTGCAGAGCATACCTAGAGAAATGCCAGATGCTCTTCTCCTGTGAGCAAAGGGGGATGAAGCAGCAGGAAATGAAAGGAGCCTCATCCTGACGAATGCAGGGAGGCAGCAAGCTCTGGAAAGCAGGGTGAGATAGCTCCCCGCTCTGTAAAGGAAGGGTTGTGGGAGGTGAAGTAGCTGTAATTCACGCCGCCCATGCCAGTCTGTTCAAGGGACTACTGTGTTACTCAAAACAGAGTGAAGAATTACCATCTCTATATGATATTGAACATAAACCAAGCCCACCGGGGCCAAACTGTTTCAAGGGACAGCGCTTGGACTCACACTGGAAATAGCAGTTGATGAATTGCTCCAGGAGGTTCAGGTGACATTAAGAGTGCAGATTTACTGTCTGATGAGGTTATCTCTTTATGACAGTACCTTTGTTTACACATAGATAGCCCCTTGGATCTACTTGATAAAGGAAAATATGATGTCATGGGGTTAGCCCTTGAGTGAGAAGGATTCTTGCAGAGAACTGCTACTGAGGCCTTCTGAGTACGCTCAGGCAGGGAAGCTTTGGACATTAGAAGGGTGGAAAAGGGTTCAAAACAGGCAGTTCCTAAACTGTATGAGGCCAGGCAAGGTGGGGCTCACTATCAGGTCAAAGAATGGTGACGTTCTAGGGATGCTAATGGCATGGGAACCTAGGATAGGTCAGGAGGCAAATGAATTGGATATGAGAAGTGAATCATAGAATTGTTTGGTTTGGAAGGGACCTTTAAAGGTTATCTAGTCCTACCCCCCCTGCAATGAGTAGGGACATCTGCAACTAGATTGCTCAGAACCCCACCCAACTTGACCTTGAATGCTTCCAGGGATGGGGCATCCACAGCGTCTCTGGGCAGCCTGTTCCAGTGTCTCACCACCTTCATTATAAAAAAAATTCTTCCTTATACCTAATCTGAATCTACCCTCTTTTAGTTTAAAACCATCACCCCTTGTCCTGTCACTACAGGCCCTATTAAAAAAATCCCTCCCCATGTTTCTCATGGGCCCCCTTTAATCACTGGATGGCTGCAGTAATATCTCCCCAAGCCTTCTCTTCTGCAGGCTGAACAATCCCAACTCTCATCCTGACCTCACAGGAGAGGTGTTCCAGGCTCTGATCGTTTTTCTGTCCCTCCTCTGGACCAGCTCCAGCAGGTCCATGTCTTTCCTGTACTGAGGACTCCAGAGCTGGATGCAGCACTCCAGGTGGGGTGTCACCAGAGCACAGTAGAGGAGGAGAATCACTTCCCTTGACTTGCTGGCCACATTTCTTTTGCTGCAGCCCAGGATGCAGTTGGCTTTCTAGGCTGTGAGTGCACATTGTCAGCTCATGTCCAGCTTTTTATCCAGCAGGACTAGGTCTTTCTCTGCAAAGCTGCTCTCCACCCCTTCATTCCCCAGCCTGTACTGATGCTGGGGGTTGCCCTGACCTGGGTGCAGGACCTTGCACTTGGCCTTGTTGAACCTCATGAAGTTCACGCAGGTCCACTTCTCAAGCTCGTCCAGGTCCTTCTGGATGGCATCCCTTCCCTTCAGACAGGTGTCATCTGCAAACTCCCTGAGGGTGCACTTGATCCCATTGTCCGTGTCATTGATGAAGACATTAAACAGTACTGGTCCCATGGACTCCTTAGGGACACCACTTGTCACTGATCTCCATCCAGACATTGAAATGTTGACCATTACTCTCTGGATGTGACCATCCAACCAATTCTTTACCCACCAAATAGTCCACCCATCAAATCCATATCCCTCCAGTTTGGGGAGGTTTAGAGAGAAGGATGCTGTGGGGTCTGTGTCAAAAGCCTTACAGATGTCCAGGTAGATAGCATCCCCGGGTCTTCCCTTGTCCACTGAAGGGATGAGATGTTGGAGTGGTCACAGAAAAATGTACTGTGTAGAGAAGGATGCAGAGGTGTGAGAAGACGACAAAAGTATCCCCATGATGCAGATAAAAGACTGAAGATCTCCAGGCAGCTTTTCTTATTTTGGATGGAAAACTGCCTGAGAGACCAAGACTCCTGTCTGCTGCTCACTCTCCAAACAGGTACTTAACACGGTTTGGTTTACTTGGGTTTCTGTGAACAACTCCAGCTCCTGATAAACAATGGTTAGAAACATCCTTCTGATTCTGCATGGCTTCTCTGGCCTGTAGGCTCAGTCCAGAGTGATGTGTAGTGGGAGCTTTACTCTGACAGAAGCTCTGCACAGACTGGTGGTTTGGAGAGTAACGTTTTCTTCCCTGTTGGTCTAATCTTGGAGTAAGTGAGTCACTGCTATTTTTCTTTCATTTACTTGGAGGTTGTGCTGGTAGGGGGGACACATTATGTAAGAGTGAAGTTTCCTATCCATCCTTCTTTCTATACCTCTTTCTCTCTTGCACTAACTCATCCCACTTAATGCAGAAGAAACAACTGGACTTGAAATGGAGTCCATGAACAAGTTGCTCTAAAAGGGCCAGATGAGCTATTTAATTAATGGCTTCTGTTCATCCCTGCCACCCAGCCCAGTCTACTCCTGCCTTTACCTGGCTCAAGGAGGAGAGATGAAAGGGTAGCGATGCTGTATCACTCCACTCCAGGCAGAACCTGTTGAGCTTCATGGGGAAATGGTGAACCTGCAGCAGCAAAACCTCTGTGAGATGTTAGTCCTGTTGTAAAGATGACAGCAGTGTGCAGGTCATCCTTAGCAGGATGGGCAGGTGAGGTGTAGAGAGGGGTGGTATAAGAATTCCAGGGTGTTCCTTGGGACCATCCCTAAAGTGGTGTGAATGCAGGACCTCTAAAGGTGCCTCCCCTCCCTCACCCCCAGCTGAGCTGCTCGCAAAGCACTGTGGCTGAAGGCTGGGTCACAGTGCACGCAGGAAGGTATGGTGAAAATAGCAGCATACACATTTTGTGCTGCTCTCCTTCCTGACGTAATCAAGTACTGTAAGTTTTACACACCAGTGCACAGATTACTGGCATTTACAAGGAAGCACGAGGAGCAGGCTGGCAACTGCTTGGAGGCATGCAGAATATACAGGCAATTGCTCTGGAGCATGGGGAACGCACAGGCAATTCAATTCCCAACTGGTTTCTAGGCAGGAGCTACCAATTAAAATTAAAAGAATAAAAGACTGCAAGCTTGGGACTGATGATATGCTCTGGAGAGAGGAGATGCCAACAGCTTGTGCTACAAAGATGCCTCTCTTTCAGTGGATTTCAAATGGTGAAAGAAACTCAGGTAACAGATCATTCTTTTCTTCTGGCTTCCCTGATTTTCATGTACTCAGTCGCACAGCCAAAATTCCTACAAAGACAGACGGGGCTGCTCCCCCTGAATTCCAAGCAGCAAGGCAGCCTTTTGAGAGCTGATGCAGTGAATCTGCCAGCAGCCAGCTCTACCTAGGAAGCGAGATTTTTAAAACCAAGCATCAAGTGCCTGAGCAGAGTGTTGAATGATGGGACTTAGATAATCTACTAATGAGAGCATGGTATTTATTTATATAAGTATGAAATTATTTAGGATTAAAAACCTAAATATTTTATCCATCTAATGTGTCTTTCACATTAATCGTTAATGAGTCTCTGAAGCAGACCTCCCCTTCTGGTGGAGAAAACTGAAGCCTAACTAGGTAAGGTCATTAGTCATACATGGGATCTACAAAGCTGGGATTTATCCTGTGCCCATCGCAGTGGGCCCTGAGGATCATGTAGGAATTGGGCAAATTTTAATTGAAATTACCAAACTGCAGTGACCATGGGGCAGATGAAGTGATCAATCACAATGTGCCATTGGTTATGTAGTCAAAGCCTGCTTTGAAAAAACATTTGAAACGTTTCTATGTTTCCCTTGCTCCTTCCAGAAGTCATGGGAGTGTTGATGAACTAGTCAGGTGGAGGCTGTTGGATGGGAGAATTTTCAGGAAAAGCAGTGAGTTTACCCTATTTCTTTAATGATTTGTACAGGAGAGGCTAATGCAAAGACTAGTAGTGCTAACAGTGCTTCAAGATGTAGAAGTTGTAATGGTGGTGCAAGGCAAGAACTGAGATCTCACCTGAACTCCCTGCCAACCAGAAAAAAACCCCATGCCTGCCAGCCACTGAGAAATGGTGTCACTAATGCAATCCAAATGTCCAGAGGTACTGTATGCATTGGTTTAGGACTTTTGTTGTCACGTGTGGCCTGTACTTGGGAAGCAGAGTAAGAAAGTGAAAAACTTTCAGGCATTTCATCTCCATTGGGTAACTTGGGAATCACCAGACTCCACGCCACAGTACTTCAGAATCACTGTGCTACCTCACGTCAGCAGAGTTCTGGTACGTGAGGGTTTGTTTTGTGAAGGATGAACTGTGTGGCTTTCACATTTCTCTTTCAGAGAGCTTACTGCAGGAACCGATCCACTAGCAGGTACAGGATGGAATCATTTATTATTGCTTACCTTAATAAACTGCATCTTAAATTATGGTATTGATTGCGATGTTAAATGAAAAGGCTGAGCTGGTGTTACAGTATTTGACACAAGCAGCATTTTAAAATGTTGACACTGATTGCATGGTGCATCAGTATTGTTTTTGGAAAGCAATAGACTTAAAATATGGTGTTACATAAAGTACTAGGTGCTTCTGAATTCATTTACCTCAATTTTGATCTAAAAATCAAAGACATTGCATGGCAAAGGTGCTCCCCCAGAGTTCCTGTCCCCATTAACAAGTACAAGCTAACATTTGCTGTATCACTTCACTAAATTAATGACATTAAAGCACAGTAAAAATACATTTGCAGCAACCCTAGTAAGTTCTGTAGGATGTCCTGACAGGATAAACATCTCTTCTCTGCCCTCCTTTTTTTCCCCTCCCCCCCAAACAAGCAATAAAAACATTTTGCATAAACAAATTCCAAATTACAACTAATCATAGGAAAGCTGACAAATGTAGGCTATGCTAGGCTGTGAAAATACTAATCAAAGCAGCCTGTCAATTGTTAAAGTTAATGATTTAGATATGCAAAACTCTGACTAAATTTTTGTGGATAATTACATAATTACGCCTGGGTTAACACAATCAAAAATAGCAATTGCATGCTCCATCTTGAGACCACCACGGCAGTTCCCTGCTATCTTTTAAAGGCCTCTTTATCCTTGTCCCTCCCACACACAAAGTGCAGTGGGGAAAGGGGAAAAAAAAAAAAACAACCTGGGAGCCACCTGGGAAAGAAAAGCAACTGTGGTAGGTGCCTCCTGCCTGCTCCATCCATTCTTTGCCCTCTGCAAAAACAATCCCCTAGAGAGCAAAGCACCTGCTGAAGGGGGTGGAGATGCCAAAAATAGCCAGCCAGGTAATGGAGGATTGGAAACAGGAGAGATCTGCTGTAACGAGCCTGGGGAGCAGCACCTCTACCAATGGATTAAAATATGTGTGATGAGTTTTTTTCCCCATGGGAGGCCTTCCAGATTGGAGAGAAGGGAGTTTATACTTTGTTTAAATGCTGCAGGAACCCAGCACCAAGGCTTGCCTGGGTCATTCAATTTTTCATTAAATTATCAAATCACTCAAAAGTTCCTTTTGTTCCCAAAGAGTACCCTCCCAAGTGTTTGGTGCAGAAAGGGCTTTCAAGATCTTCCACCCAAACCACCACACCTAAGAGCTATGAAATGCCCCTTTCACCTGAGCACATGCTTAAAGCCTTTGCTGGAGGTGCCAGAAGAAGAGAGGCTCTTGGTGGAGAGGAAATGAAATGGGGTAAGTAAGCCCAAAACTGGGGGTCTTTTTTTCATCTCCTTTGAAAAGAGCACTGAATCTAAACACCTTTGAAAAGCCTAATCCTTGGAAATCTTGAATTTCTCTTGCAGCACTTTTTTTTGTTTGTTTTCCTTCTCATGGTGGCTTCTTGCTCTCTTTTTATGCTAGGCCTTCTTTTTATACTATACGCAGTAGAGATTCCAGATGTTGGGAATCTCAGGGAGATGATGCAGTATAAATAAAATGAATGTTGGGCTCATGAATACTGGGCTCATTCCTGAATGTCACATTGACTGGGATGGGGTAATGATAGTGATGGGAATTTAAAAAGTAATCTATCTCTTGTGTAATTTTTTATCATAATTTTTCTATACAGCTTTCATTAAATAGATAAATGACCTAAATGAAAAGGAGAAATAAAGTGAAAGCATAAAATCAGTCCCTGTCAAAAGCTACAGAAAAAAAGAGTCAGGGCCCCAGCCTTCTGAAATTGGCTGCCTAAACTCCTAAGTCTGCAAGTGGGTGTTCAGGTGGATTGACTGGCTTTACTAGGGGTGTACTAGTAGTACATCGATCTAAATTCCAACCCCCCTCAAAACAAAATAACCCAAAAAGTGCTAAGTCAGCTTCAGCTAATTGATGTTATGGGCCCCATTATTGCTTTATTTTCTGTTTTCAAGAGTAACTATTACAAATCTAATTGGTGGGTTGCTCAGCCTGTAATAAGGGTATGAAATTAGATAGCAGTGTGGTTGGATGTCTGAATGAAACCCGAAATGTTGTTTTGGAAACCTCACAAGCACCTGGAGCAATAGCAGGACTCTGAGGCACTATTCACCAGTCTTACACTGCTTATTTCTGCTGCACTGATGAAGCAAAAATAAACTTCCTGTACTTGGACAGATTTTAAACATTTTTCTACAAGACAGAAACCAGATGGAATATTTTCACAGCTGACACCAAAATTCACAGTTTTCGTGACTTCTGTGATATTGTGATTTATACAGGGACTTTCTGTTATAAGCAGCCCTGAGCAGACAGCCTCTTGCCATTCAAGCTTTTAAACATTATTTGGATTGGTAGGTCAAAAGATTGTATTAGCTGTGTGAAATGTGAAGTATCAGTGGATTTAAATGATAGCTCTGTGGGCTGTTCTGTTCCTGCATCTCGACAGTAAGGCATAATAATAAAATATGTTAAAAGTACACTGCTCCAAAAGGGATAGCAATCCCTTAAATGCCTTGAAATTAATCATTTCTAGAAGCAAACAAAAAATTCTTATGTCAGGGCATGAGCACAAGGCAGGCTATTGTCTTCAGGCACTTGCTAGCTCTCTTAAAGAGGGGGGATGTGAGCGGCAGAAGGCATTCTGCGCGGGGCTGCGTGTTTCACAGGCAATGTTTTCAGATAAAGATAAACCTGACAAAAAAGTGATGAAAGTTGGTTTTGGTGTTTGTTTATTTTCCCTTGCTAGTCACTGAGGAGTCAAGTCAAAGCTGCTGGTAGAGCGGGTAGAAGGAACCAGTGGAGAGCGTGGGACCTGGCAGAGCTGGATGCAGGCAGGCATTTTTCCCCGCATCCTGTTTCCTTAGCTCTCCATTTGTGCCTGGATCAGTTTGTTGTTCTTTGCAGCAGTCCAGCTTCTTCCCACCTTTGTGAGAATTCATGGTTTCCTGGGAAACTTGTGTTGACCTGTGCCTGAAGAAAACTTCAGAAACGCATTGATTTTTCTGTTTTTATAGGGCTTTCTCTACACACGAGAGCAGTATTTCAGCAACCCTGGTTGCTGCCTGCCTCTTTCCAGATACAGTTCCAGATTTTACGTTTTCCTTTCACAGCGTTAGGTGATGTGGCTTTTGGCAGCGTGATATCCTTACAAATCTGGAGCAGCACCTTGGTATTCCTGGTGCTAACAGTCCTCAAGAGTTCAGCCTGCTGAGGGAAGCAGTGTTCGAGGTATTCCTTCTGTGTTTCTAGCATTCCATACTCTGAAATCCCCCTTTCTCCCCATCCAAGAGAGCTGATTCGCACTGGGCTCCAGAGACCAGAGAAGTGCCTTGTCTTTAATCAGGTGCTCGCTTAGGAAGGGATGTGTTGTTGCTAGGGGATGTAATTTCTTTCCAGCGCTGAGAAAGATGGAGGTATATATAATTTTACGTGTTTATAATGTGTGCGCCTTATCTTTATAGGAGGATTTATTGTGTAAATCAACGACAGAATAAATGGTAACGGCTCCTACACAGACAGTGCAAGGGAAGGGCTCAGCCTGTAATGTGTTTTTCCTGATCAACCAGTTCTTAAGGCTACTGGCATACCAAAGTATCTTCAGTCTTCTGTAACATATGTGCTGGTCTCAACTCCAATGCAGTGGTCAAGCGAAGGAAAAAACCCACATTTATCCTTCATGGTGAGATAGTACTTGATGTTGTTTGGACTTGATATGTGAGACTTCCCCCCACCAACGAAAAAATGGTAGAAATAGGATAGAGGAGGATAATAACCTCCAGCAATTCTTCAAATCTTACTAAATTGTATACTAAATCAATGTTGGTTCCAATGGTATCTGCTGGAAATTGGCTTACAACAAAACATTTGGTGGTAACATATGGAAGGAGGTGTGGGAGACAGTTAGAAGAAGCTTTCCACTTCTCTGTACATGTTTATAATCTAGTGTCCTCAACATTATCAGTAGTACATATTGAAACTGTCTGTATGCAACCTGGCTTACAAAAACAAAAAAAAAACCAAAAAAGTGCTGGTATGAGTAGAAAATACTGCCATTCTTAACGTGCTATTTCCTCATTTAGACCTTTTTTTTTACCTGGTTTATTTATTTAATTATTTCTTTTTCTTTCTTACCCTCCCCCTTGCCAGCTTCGGTGAATACAGCCACTGTATTATGAGGCTCATGCTAATGAGCAGTTGTTTAGAAGGCTGTAGCACAAATCCGTAATGTTCTCCTTCTGTAGACAGTCACTGAAATCCAGGAAACCACATTTTAAATATAATGCTGATATCTATCTAGGGCAGTTTAAACAAGTGCAGCCATTTTTGCAAGATACTTCCTTTGCCTACGCTGATCTGGTAAATTACTTCAATATATGCCTAAATTCCATGTGTACTTGCTTTGAAGTCAATGGGATTACTTCTATGTTTATACACTGTCGTGGTTTGAGACCTTAAAACATAGGAGGACATTTGGCATTTAGAAAACTAGGGCTGGGAGGAGCCTCAAGAAGTCCCCCTTCACCAGGCTTGGTTCTATTTATGTCGTTCCTGGCAGAATTTGTTTTTTAGGCTGTTCTTAAAAACATCTGGTGATGGAGATTCCAGATTCTATCGCTTTCCCAGGCTCCATCACAGTGCTTTGCTATCTTAATTATTACAAATGCTTTCCTCTCATGTCTGACCTACATCCATCTTGCTGCAAATTAAACCCATTATTGTTTGAATTTCCTAACGTGCAAGAACTCAGCGTGTGACAAGCTTTTACACATTTAAAGTCTCAAAATTGCTTTCCCAAGAATTCTTGGGAATTGGGAGTTTTCAAATCTTTTCTCCTGGACACATTTTCTGGACCTCTAGTCGCTTCCATTGCTTTTCTTCCAGGGCTTTCCATGTAGTCCATCTCTGCCTTGCACTCTTCCTCTCTCCATCCCCTGCTGAATTTCAGGCCTTTTCTTGACACCACTGTAATTTGTCAACCTCTCCTCAAACTCTGAGCCTCCATACTTGCAGTTGTCCTGTGTGCACCACTTGGACAGTCTGCAGGCACAGTAAGCCTGCTGTTTCACGGCCAGATGATTGACAAAAGTATTGAACAGAATCATATCCACAACAGTTTCATAATCCTCCTGTCCCCCCAGTTTGCTTGTTTCGACTATTGGCAAATGATAACTTTCTCTACACATCATGCCCAACCACTTTCCTCCCTGTCTCGCAACCGTCTCATTCAGACCGTGTTTTGTTAGCGTGCATGTGAGAGTGACATTTGAGACAGCACCAAAAGCTTTACTAAATCAAGAAACGTGACATCTCCTGCTTTGCCTCTGCCATGAGGCCTGTTCCCATAAGGCAGAAGGAAATTAAATTGATTTGACAGGATTTATTCTCTACAAATCCATACTAGCCGCTATTCATTTCCATGTTATCTTCTAGGCGCTTACAAATAGTTTGATTACTTGTTTTGATGTTTTTCTGAGGATTGAAGTCAAATTGGCTGGTAACTTCTTAGCTCTGTTTTCCCCCTCGTGGAGCTAGATACTCTGTTTGCTCTTTTCCAGCCTTTTGGCACCTCGTGTTCTATTCTTGCATTCTCAGAGGTGACTGTCCAGTGATTCAGAGATGGCCTAAGTGACTATTAAAGAATCCTGAGTTGAAATTCATTGTGTCCCGTCAATTTGAAGACCTCTTACTCATTTAAGGGTATTTTAATCTGCTCTTTTTGGGCCATTATCTTCCTGCTACTACATCTTCATCTCCTATCTGCGCTGGCATCTGAGTGCTTTAGAAGTTTCTCAGCAGCACTGCCAATTCTCCTGAACTTTTTATTTTTGCCTTTCGTGAGACCTCTTCAGTTTAGGTCAACTGCCGGGGTTTAGACCTGCTGCCATCAATGGTTGTGTTGCTTCTGGATCAAGGCTTAATGGGAGACTAGGGAAAGAATCTCAATTTCTGGTTCTTACTTGGACAGCAGTCTTGTTGACGTGCGAGAGCCCTGAATGAAACTAAGAACTGCAATAATGGGACCTGTGGTGGGTTGCAGTTTGGGATGCCTGCTGACCAAATTGTGTAGGGCTGGGTTTGAGCTGATGTATTGATTCTTTTTCAACCAGAACAAATAGCTCAACTGTCAGTCTGGGAGCTTAATGAACACTTGTGCCACAGCATCTGCTCTTCTTTGTTAGAGCCAAGAATTTATTTTAACAAATAGTATGTTTAGAGAATAAATTGACCATGTTGTATTTACCTCCTAAAGTTGTTGTTTGTGGTGGCACTTTCTCCTTTGCCATTCTTCACTGCTGGTCAGGTACAAGAATGATAACTTCATCCTTGATCTGTTTCCTAAAGTAAGGTTCATCATTAGAAACTGGCCTAGGTTTTCATTCATGACAATTTCCGTGATGTTACTTTTTCCATAGTCAAAAGAAGGATATTCAGCTGAGATTACTCTTCAACTAGTAACAATTCATTGTATATAAATCGAAACTTTCTGTGCTATTTATAATTGAGAGCTTTTAGTTTCTCTCCTGTGGAAGAGTATTTTAATTCCTGTTATATTTTGCATGATTTTTTTTTTTTTTCCCTGAAAGGAAGAAATGCAAAAATTCAGTAGCCAAGATTGTCATTTTAAGATGTGCAAAGAGGGACTAGGCTAAAAACCTGCAATATTCTATATAATTTCATGGGGTGTTCTAAGGAAATATGCTGATTATATGGGGGCTCTTATGGAAAAATTCTGATTTCATGTGGATTCAGGTGAAAAGGCAAATTTCATGGGATTTCTGAAAATGGCTGGATTTCACTGCTTCCATGAAATCTGTGAGAGCCATGGAAAAATGCACAGCTCTTGTCATGGAGTAAATTTTTATTGTGGTCTGCAGAACTTTCATTGTCTGTGTACATCTGTTCCTCTGACACGTATTATGCATTCTGGACCTCTTCCTCATCTTGTAGTCTCTTCCTGTGAATATTTTACACTTCTTGATGGATGCATAGTGCTCTGATCCTCAGATGATAGAAATCCATGACTGCCTAGAAAGGAGGTTCAGTGCGTGAGTGTACGTGGGGGAAGGGCATGAAAAATAAGAAATACTGAGTACAGTCCTGGGGATTTCATATTTTATGGTAATACCAGCTTATTTTATGCGATATAGGAGGGAAATAATCAGGACTAAGGAGTAGGAATGATTTATCATATTCAACTTGAGATCTAAGCATTGTAGAATCAAAAGCAACCTACTTGCAATTTGTAAAATCCCAGCTTGTGTGGAGGGTCCAACACAAGACCACCCGAGGAGCATAAAAAGCTTTAGAGGAGAATGACTGTGTTGTGGCATCTCAATTTATCCTGTAAGCAATGCCCTCGCTGGCTAGGACTCAAGTGTGACTGTAGCACGCTCACGTTGTTCCCTGTCTTGATAGAGGCAGCAGAGCTGAAACAGAGCTTGCTTTTCAAGGAGAGAAATTAAGACATAGAGGAGAAAAGGAATGCATCCTTAGACAGGGCTTGAAAATCAATGGTGAGATGAGGTGAAAACTTACAGGAAGGCTGCGTCAGAAGGGCATGGGGAATGACAAAGAAAAAGCGATATTAGATAAGTGGAGGAATCAGAAAGGAAAGAATTGGGAAGCAGATTAAGCCAAATCTATGCAGGGTTTTAAATGAAGAAGTCTGAACAGTGTCTTGAGACGAACAGGGAGCCATCTGATTAGCTTTGATTTAATGATATTCTTGAACATCTTTGTGTGCCTGAGCAGCCAGAACCGAGAACATTCCTGACAGTGGAGATGAAGCCTCTCCTGGGGAATTGCCTTCCCCCGGCTGAGGGGAGACGTGGAGAAACGTCACAAAGTACAGCAGAGGTGGTGGGGCTGTGGGTCGTTTCTCACGCAGGAAAAGGAGCAGAAATAAATATCAGGGTCCTGGAAGATGTCCTGTACTGCTCCCACTTCCCTGAGAAATGGGAAGCAGAGGGCTGAAGCTAAGGTTAGCTATTGATGCACATCAGGCCTTGTCTGTATTTAGTCTCTGAGGGGCCAGAGGGTCAAATGAAAAGCAATGTCTGGTATGTGAGGGAGGTTGTTCGTGTCGGCTGCAATGGGCACCGGTATTTGTGCTGCACGTTGTGCTGTTCTTACTGCCTGCTACTCACTCTTTTTGCTGAACCTAATAAGTTCCTAGGATCTGTATTCCCCTTGGCTCTGTTTCTGTAAATGCTAAATAGAATTTTGCCGTGTATAATGTTTTCCAGAGAAAACATCATCACCTTTTGTTATATTATTTTGAAGAAGTTTTTGGCCTGCTGGGACCTAGAACTGCTTTTCCCCCTTCCCCATCAAACAACCTACAATCCAACTCTCCTTTGCATAATCCTATTTCAAATATGAACAATATGAATCCTCCAGTTTATGCTAGCAAGGAAATTTGAGTGGTTATATTTCATCATTGCCTTAGAGAAGAAGGGCAGGGCAGCTGCCAAGCTGTCTTTGTACAGATTTTCTCTGCTGAAATCTAGTGAAGAAACTGTAGTCATCCTGATAACATATTCAAGCTTCTTTTTTTTTCCCCCCTCTTTTGCTAGCTCACATTATCAGCAAGTTGTGGCTGTGCATTTTTCACTTGCAGTAGATAACAGCAGCCTGCCCACCTCATCCCCAAAGGTATACAGGTCAGACAAGGTCCTACTGTCTCTGGCTGCAGCTTCCTGATAGATCTGCCTCTATCTTGGTGACCCTCAGACTACTGAAGTGATGCCTGCATCACCTCTAGGATTTCTAGTAAAAAATGGCTGGTTAAAATGTTCTATACCATAATGTAGTGAACTGGTTGGAAGCCTACTGTTCAGCTTTAATGAGCTTTTCAACATAGAAAAGAGGTGTTCAGCATGAGAATAGCAAAGCCAAGAAGGAGATGTCTGTAATAGCATTGACCAGACAACAGACAAGCCTGTAGGTCAGGAGGAGCTGCGGGAGGTTGGGGTGGTTGTTCTGCGTCTGGCCTCTGCTGTAGTGGCTCTTCCTTTGCCAGGGAGCTGAACCATGCTCCGCAGGGTTGGTTACCAGCAGAGCTTCTCCAGCCCCACTCTGCGTACAGCAGAGCAGAGTTGGTGTTTGTGTCTCTTTGGGGCTTCCATGCTGCACATGGTCCCTGTGGTATCAGAGTCAAAGCCAGGTGTGGTGTCTTGTGGGGTCGCAGCAGGATGTGTTGGTACTTCTAGTCAAGAACATAGATCAGTTTCAGTCTTTGAAATACTTTGCAGTTCCTCCTTTTCCTTACATCTGGCGTACACTCACCTTACATGTTTTGTCAAGTTGGGTAACAAGAAAATGTCCACTTTGTAATATGTTTTGGCACTGTCCCGTTTTCCCTAGAAGCAATTTGTGCCGATATTTAGCTACTCTACCAACTAAATATACATGGCTAATGCCTACAAACTTATTCACGCTGATGGGCCCTGCTTGCTTAAAAGTGTTCTGTTCACACCAGATGCTGCAACCCTGACCGTACAGTTGTGGATTAATGTGCTTGATTAAACGTGTGTACAGAGCTGGAGCTCACGGTATAAGGGCATGGACTATCTGAGCCTTTAATCTCAAATGTACCCCATGGGTAAGGTAGATGGATTAGTATCATCACATGGAATCCTAGCATTTTACCTCTCGACCCCTCTGACTGCCCCCACTTTGGAAATCCCCAAAAATCCCAGAGAGTCATGAGGCCCTGGGATGCCTGAATCCCCATAAGCAAAGATGCACGTTACCTGCAGTGGTTGTTCCTTCCATCACGGGAGAACTGGATGGCAACCCACCTATTTCCTTCTGGCTGTCTGCTTTCAAAACAGTCAAAGGCAGTGGGACTTGGAGTGCCTGTTTGCATGTATCTGACATCGTAATTTCTTCTCTGGAGTAAGCTGGCTAAATTAATTTGATTTTAAAGAAGTGAAGCACTGAGACTGTGCCTGACATTTTCAGGATTCCAGGACGCTATGTTCCCAGATCAATATGCTGATTTAGTAACATAACTTATGCTCAGGAAGGCCATGTGACACTCCCAGACCCATCCATCTTAGTCGAGCATTTCTATTAGAGCTGTGCAAATCCAGGGCAGCAAGTGAGATTTTTACAAGTTTCCTGTTAGAAAGGAATAGTGTTGAATTACAAACAAACCCCTTCCCCCTCGCCCCCCAAATATCAATTTGAATACACCCTTTTTCTCACATTTGAGCCTCAAACAGGCCCTGACACAAGACCCTTCTCTGTATTGCCAGCAGTCAAATGGACGGGCAGACATACGCATAGATGTGCAGATACAACAATAATTGCCTCCTGACTATTAAAAAGTGTGCTTGCCTTTGCAGATAAAGAATATCTGTTTATAAGCAGGCCTTTTTTGGATTAAAAGATGCACTTGAAAAAGGACACCTTGAGTACTAAGACATCACATAGTTACAAAGCAAGGAAAGATTTAAGTTCTTCATGGATGTAAGTAGAGGAGTGCATAAATGTTGCCTGAGTTTCCCTACATGAAAACAAACCAGATAACATTTGATCATGTGACTCATTTAATAGATATCAAGTGTTTGTCTGTAGGCCATTCATGTTTATGATACCCACAGAAACAGCATATTGGAGTCAGTGACTTGTGTCACTGGCAGTGACGTTAGGACATAGGTAACATAAATGAACTTCTTATTCTGGAAGAAGTCTTGGTAAAAGTATATCAGGAAAAAATGTTCCTTATTTTCAGTGTTAAACAGCTGGCTTTTACTTACAAGTTACTGGCAACTGAATCTCCTGACAGTGCTAGAAAAATCTTCCTATGTTATTTATTTCAAGATGCACAGAAACTCTGTTTTAAATAATGAGCCAGCTTTCTCTTCTGAACAGAACAGAAATGAGTTAGTTCATTGTAGCAGCGAAGCCGCCTTACTTCTGAACCAATACCACTTGTTGCCATATTCACCCAGCTGGGATTCAGGATATTTCAGTACCATGCTGTTTACCTGTAGGGACATTTGCCTGACTACAGCTTTTAAGAACAGGTTTAAATTTATGCTGAAAAGTGCCCACGCCTTCCCAAAGGATACAAGGATTAGGAAAGTGCCTTTCCTATTCCACATAGCCCAAGTACTCCTGAAGTTGTCACATCCTTTATGCCCCACAGGCGCGGACAGAGCCTTGTACGTCAGAACCCTTTGTGCTCTCCGGGGAACCAGGATTTGTAGGATCACTAAACTTAGCCATTTTGTATCTCAATCCCCAAGGCAGCACTTTAATCATGTATTTTCAAGGTTAGAGTGTTCATTTTGGCCTCGCACTTGCTAAGTGTCATAGAGATGTTATGCACGGTACACGGTAATGCTATAATCTATTGCTTTCTAAAAGCCACCCAAAGTACTGCACTGTAATCAAATAGCACTTCTTTATGACATTGTGTGCTCCAGATGCATCCTGGAACAGACTGACACAAATAAGTCATTTAAAAATGCACAGCCAATCAGGAAATCTCGCTAAATGAAGGACTTGTGTGTAAATGGCTTTCTATCTTTTTAATTTATGGCTTTGTCTTAACGAAGCATTTGCTAACACGTGTTTGGTCTGTCCAAGGTAACTGATGTGGCTTTATTCTGATCTGTGACACAGGACTAGCCTGAGGTTAGTTTATCTCTCTGAGGAAGAAAATAGGCCTGTGACTCCTAATCCTTACTTGACTCTTGTTGCTGACCAAAAAACCACAGTTTTTATAATGGAAAAAAATCAAACCCAAACCAGAAGACTTAAACAGGTGATGAAAGTTGGTCTCAAAGTGTCTGTTTCTAACTGTTTGGGGGGGTTCTTTTTTTTTTTTTACTGCAGCACACATGAACCTTCCAATATCTAGCTGCTTTCTGCCTCAGATGGTCCTTACAAACATTAGCAGGTTCCTTTAGATAGCATGGAGAACATTAGTGTCACAGAATCATAGGATCATTTGGGTTGGAAAAGACTGTTAAGATCATCAAGTCCAACTGTTAACCCAACATTGCCAAGTCAGGTTTTTGTCAGGCTTATATAATTGAAAATATCTCCTTTCTCTTCTATTGTCTTTTGAATATCACTCAAAGGACAATTTTCCTCCTGACTCCCCCTCTTTTGGGGAGAAGTCTCAAATGACCACTTCCTACCCCATTCCTCCAGGAACCCTGGCTGAGTAAGCTCACAGTTCAGAATGTTCCACCTCTAACCTTTGCTGATGTGCTTCTGGCTGCTTGAGTGGCCAATCTTCTGCCTGTGCTGTCTTCTTGGTGCTACTGGACACCGAGTGTGAAATACCTGCTTCTTGACTGGGGCGTTGTACAGCCCAATCCCGGTGTCCTTTCTGCCACATCCTCCTAATTCTCCTGCCACTTGTGGGAGCTGCCTTTTCATCCCTCAGGGTGCCTTGTCCAGGTACCTTCAGTTACTTAAAACAGCCTCAATTTCTGTCTCTTTCTTGATGGCAGGAGACAGGTAAATCTCAGTGCATCTTTTTGCTGCATTTCTGGGACTAATGAAGAGGTGTTTGCACGTGTAGGCCACCCTCTGCCTCTGTGTGTGAGGCAGACACGTTTACCAAGTGTCCACCAGATTTTTAGACCTCTTTGGGACAGGCATAACTTTAAGCCTCATGTGGTATAGAAATACATCATGATTGCCTCATTACCAGTCACTGTTCATAACAAGTAAACCAAGTTGATAGGATATTCAATATTATACCTGATTTTCAGTGTAATATTGCTCTGGGTCTCTGTGGAAACAGAACCTGGACCTCAGGAAGTTTATGTCCAACAGTGTAAATACAACTGATGCACTTTAATTTGCAGAAATGTAATAGTTAGCTACATCTGATAGATTTAAAATGCTTTTCAGCACAGTTTAATTGAAGCTAATTTATTTTGTAAGATAACTTGGCCAACACTACGATTCCTGAAGTCCTATGTTCTGTAGCATAAAGAAGCGAGTATATTTATGCCTTCGGAAGGCAGCAGAAGCCTGTCTGTTGACTTTCATGGGGCTCTGGATTAGATCTTTAATGAACATCTCCTGATATCATTATAGGAGCAAATATTGGAACAGCATCATGAAAACTTCAGATTTAGTTGATACAAAGGATTTATTAATTTATATTTTTTTTTTAGAACCTAAAGTAGTTTGAAAATTGCTTCTTCACCTGCTGCTCTGCTCATGCTTATCCCACAGTGACCTGAGCCACCCAAAAGTGTATTTTGTCAGAAAGGAGCTCAGGCCAAGATTAGGACAAAGGAAAAAAACATGCAATATAAAATCAACCAGTTGCTTTGAAACTAATAAACAAGTTGCAAATTCAGAAATCCAATCTGAATGCACCCAAAGAGATGTGGGGAGAACTTCTCGACCGTGATAAGAATTTCACAGGTGTGGCGTGTTGGGTGGCAGAGAACCTGATAGTTTTGAAATGTAAACGCGCAATATGTAAAACTTAAGCTGCAGAATTAATGAATCATGTTAATTTCACGCTGCCCCCGCTTTGGACTAATTAGTGCAAATTAAATGCTGCACTTGTCAGGCACAGCAGTTTGTGCATCGTGTATTGCATTAAGAATTATTTTTGGATCCATTTGCACAATGTGAAAATAGTGTGAAAATATTTTTATTTCAATTAGTGGTAGTTTCACGGTCATTAAAAGATTTCTTTAATAGGCTTAGACTCCCATGGCCTGCACAGCTGCATGAGGTCTGGTTTGCATTCAAAGGTGGGAAAAAATGTAGTGGGAAGGCAGACGTTTAGCTGACTGGATTTACTTAATTACCCCCCACCCCATTCTAAAACACCAAACCAGGCTGATCAATTATCTGTCCCTTCATCAGAGGCCAATTGCTTAATTGCAAATTATCCCTAATAATTACACAGTCAAATAACTACTGGATTTATTTTTAATGAATGTGGGAGCCCTTAACAAGGATTTAAATGTACCCATCAGGATTACTCAAAATCGACAGCTATCACGGGGCCAGAATCTGCCATTCTTGCTTATGTGGAGGAGATCCTCACTCTGCTTATTTTCTGTCCGCTTCCAGTGAGACTCGGGGAAGTAAAGATGCCGTATCTGTGCTTGTTTTCCACTTTTAACACTTTTTCCCTTTCTCTCCTCCCTTTAGTGACTTTCTCTCTTCAAAACACCTTAAATCGCGGGGTACCTGGGCCCTGTTCCGTGGCGTTGGCCACTCCTCAGCACACTTGTGGTGTACTTTGAAATACTGAACCAAGTAAGAACAACAATTTAGATATAATGCCATGTCTGCTCACATGCAGACAAAGAAGATTCAGTAGTTGAATAAGGAACAGGAAAATTGGAGTGTGAAGGAGGACAAAAACATGAATGCAAAGGAGCGTGCAGAGAGGAGCCAAAGTATACACACTTTCTAACATGGTGCAGGTAAACTCAAGTGGCCAAACTGCTTTTGAAATAGAAACTCAGTATCTCTCTGTTCTTTATCTTTCTTGTACTGGTGTCCAGAGGTCCAGTTCAGAAATCAGGGTCCCACTGTGCTAACCACAGTAAAACCACTAACTCAGTGTCTCCTACCACCATTGCCCAGCATCTAAGCAAAAGCACACTCTCCGTTCTGATTTGCTTTTTCACTCCTATGTTGCCTGTTCTTTGTAGGTCATGTGTAAGCAAGCAATTTTTCCGCTGCTTTTTCTAGGAGGTTAAGTAATTAACTTGGAGGAGAATGGAAAGCTGTGATCTTGCCTCACTTTGAAAGGCCTTTTCCTGAGATTTCCACAGCATGCCTCTTCCTCCTCTGAAATTTCTTACTCTGGATTCTTACACGGCGAGTTCCTATTCTTGACATCAAAGCCCCAGCTGGTATCTTTCTTGATCGTGAAGCATCCTATGGTATATTACACTCCTAAAGAGATTTTAACACTGACAAAGTGAGGCAGGAGGGAATATTGGACTGTTTTGTTTTGTGGGTTGTTTTTTTAATGCCTGAGCCCTGTCTACTTGTACTCTGCTAAGATGGGTGTCAAAATTCGCTAATGCGATCACAGCCTGAAAATTTCAGCTTGCGCTTAATGTCTCAGTGCCTAGAGGACAGGATACTCCAGTTCCTGAAACACAGCTGGATCTTCTGGTTGCCACTATGTGAAACAATGACCCCATGACTGGTGTAAACTTGACCAAAATCTGGATTTATTTGAAATGTAGATGATCCCATAAGTATATATTCAGTAGCATTCATCATTTTCATGCATGACTTTGAATCTGCTCTAGTCTTGTCTGTGCCGTCGTCAGACTATTGGGTTTGTTCCGTACGGGGTTAATCAAGAATACACTGTGGTTTGTACACACGGAATTAGCACGTTAAAAGTCCATGTGGATTTCTCCCTGCACCCCTTGGTCACAGAATGGAAACCAAGACCTTGCACTTCGAAAGCTGTTGCTGTGTTTATTCTGTATCAGATCCAGTAACTGAGGAAGAATCCTCTGCCCATCCTTTTAAACTGAGCAGCTCTTTTCTTTCCTATTTTTCTAATTGATTTCCCTTACCCTTTGATGTTTTTATTACCAGTTGCTCATTCCTTCCTCCTTAGTTTCTTTTTCCCTTAAATACACATCCTAGTCTGCACTGCTGTTTGCTCTTCTTACGTTGTGATTAGTCTTGGCTTTTATTCAGATTAAAAATACCTTTTTCCAGTATGTGCACCCCTGAAATAAATGCCCATCACGGCTAAGGGTACCAAAATCTAGTTCAATGTTAGCTAGAAAGTTCCAGCACTGTTGTTTTTCTTCTACTTTTCTTTTTAATCTGTAATCAGTGTATCTTCCAGTTTCTCCAACTGCCTTGTAATTTGTTCAGCGTGATCCCTCTTCTGGGAGCAACACTAGGTACAGGCACCTTTTTTATTAAGATCTCTTTTCCATCCTATGCCTAATGTGGCTTTTTATGCATCAGAAATGAGTGGAAAACAACCTCTTCCTCAGCACAGTTTGAAGCGCGTTTCTCAATGAATCTTTCTCTTCCCGTGTTCTTTGTCTTGTCAAATAAACAATCAACAGCTCCAAAGAATGCTGTAATTAAAATTTCCTGAAGGAATATTGGTTGTTATGGATACTGTTAACTATACTGAGAAGTGTCATGGGTTACTGAGAAAGAAGACATGCTAATGTATAGTCTTTTGACCTCATTTTTACCGGGGGGGGGGGGGGGGGGGGGGGGGGGTAGGACAGGTTGAAAGCTTGTGGGTAAGAATTAAGGGACATACAACTGGGGAGAAACAGTTGTGGGTGTCTACTATAGACCATCAAACCAAGAAAAAGATGTTGATGAGGCCTTCTACAGTCAGGTGGAAGTAGCCTCTAGATCACACTCCCTAGTACTTATGTATGACTTCAATCACCCTGATATTTGTTGAAAAGCCCACACTGCTAAGCATATTCAGTCCAAAAGGCTCTTGCAGTGCATCAGTGATAACTTTCTGATGCAGTTAGTGGAGAAACCAACAAGGAGAGGGGCACTGCTGGACCTTGTATTAATGAATAAAGAAGGTCTGGTTGGGTACATTAAAGTTGGGAACAGCCTTGGCGACAGTGACCATGATATGGTGGAGTTCAGTATTTTACAAAGAAGTAGGATTACAACCCTGCACTTCCGCAAGGCTAACTTTGGACTCTTCAAAGATTACTTGCAGGAATCCCATGGACTAAAACTCTGGAAGGAAAAGGAACCCAAGAGAGATGGTCAATATTTAATTACCACTTCCTCCAAGCCCAAGATAGGTGCATTCCTTCGAGTAAAAAATCAGACAGAGGTCGTAAAAGACCTGCATGGATGAGCAAAGATCTTCTGAAGAAAGTCTTGTGAAAGAAAGAAATTTACAGTTTGTGGATGAAGGGACTTGTCACTTGGGAGAACTATTGGGTTGTTGGCAGGGTTTGTAGGAAGTCAGCAAGAAAGACCAAAGCCTTCTTAGAACTTAAACTGGCAAAGAAAGTAAAAAAGAAGAGCTTCTTTAAATATATCAGTAGTAAGAGAAGGAATAGGGAAAATGTGGGCCCACTGCTGAATGAGGTGGGACCCCTGATAACAGAGGATGCAGAGAAGGCAGAGTTGCTGAATACCTTCTTTGCTTCAGTCTTTACTCCTAAGACCAGCCCCTGTGAACTCCAGACCCTGGATATAAGAGAAGAAGCCCGGAAGAGGGAAGACTCTCCACTAGTCAGTGAAGAGTGAGTCAGAGATCAGTTACACAAATTGAATATACACAATTTCCATGGGCCCTGATGGGATGCACCTAAGAGTGTTGAGAGAAAAGGTTGATGTTATTGCCCTACCACTCTCCATTATTTTCAAAAGATCATGGCAAACAGGAGAGGTGACTGAGGACTGGAGGAAAGCTAATGTCACTCCAGTCTTCAAAAAAAGGCAAGAAGGAAGACCCAGGAAACTACAGACCAGTCAGCCTCACCTCCATCCCTGGAAAAATGATGGAGTGCCTCATTTTGGAGGTCATCTCTAAACGCTTGGAAGAGAAGAGGATTATCAGGAATAGTAAGCATGGATTTACCAAGGAGAAGTCATGCTTGACTAATCTGATAGCTTTCTATGATGCTGTAATTAAATGGATAGATGCAGGGAGAACAGTGTATGTAGCCTACCTTGACCTTAGCAAGGCTTTTGACCCAGTCTCCCATAACATCCCTGTGAGCAAGCTCAGGAACTGTGGGATAGAATGGACAGTGGAATGGATTAAAAACTGGCTACACAATAGAGCCCAAAGAGTGGTGATCAATGGTGCAGAGTCCAGCTGAAGGCCTTTAACTAGTGGAGTCCCCCAGCGGTCAGTGCTGGGTCCTGCCCTGTTCAACATCAACGACCTTGATGATGGGACAGAGCGCCTTCTCAGCAAGTTTGCTGAGACATGGAACTGGGAGGATTGGCTGATATGCCTGAAGGTTGTGTGGCCATTCATCAATCTTTGAGGTGTCCAATTCCCTTGAGAGCGGCAAAGTGCTCAGGTACCTTTGGGATTTGGAAGCTTGTTTCATTTTGGCAGAGTAATTCCCAAGGCATGAGATGCCATGAGCACGGAGACATCATGTTTATAAGTGCAGAGGTCTGCTTTCAACCACTTCTGTGAGCACCAAAGGAGATGTGTGCCAAATGCAGTTGGAGTTTTATGGTTGTTCTTTTAGCACCTCTTTGGATTTTGTTTAGTTCACTTCTTCCACAACAGCTGGGAGCAGTATTTCCTTCAAATTACAGATGGATTTAGTGTTATCTTAATGTGATACAAGTGCAGCCTGAATTATAGTTAGGAAGAAGCACAATATGTGCAAATGAATAATAAAGACTGTGTAGAAGAGTATTAGCCTGTCTCTGACTGCTGCTGCTGCTTGAGCCAGTTCTCACCTTCTTAATAGCATCACCATTTCACAATGACTGCCACTCAACAGCCTCCTCCCAAGGAAGCATATTGGAAACATTCTCCATTTTGCACAGTTTCACATAGAAAGAGACACCTGCTTCCAGAGGTAACAGTTGAGCTGGAAGAGAGCTTGACTTTCCCCTCTGCTAAAGACCCCTTACAGGACCGCAAAGTCAGCAGCTTTAAAACCAGGGGTGCCCACGTCCACCACATGAGAACTGACAGTTTCACAAAGCGTTTAGGCAGAGGCTTGGCCCCTTCAGTCCAAAAACTGGCAGCAAGTCCAAGATGCAGTCCTTATTTTGCCCTTCTCCGTTTGTCCATCTGCAACACAAACCGGCATTTTGCAGAACATTAATGTCTGTATCACTCCTACGGATGTTTGGCTGGTAGAAAACAGAAGTTTAGTGTAGTCACCAGTAAACTGTCAGCTGTGATCAAGAATAGCACCAATATGGTTCACTGATTATCTGAATTACTTCAAGGTATCTTAGCAAATCCCTGCAATGTATCACAGTCATCAAAGGAACACAGGATTTTATGCAAAGAAGAACATTTTTAAAAGATGCTACAAAAAAAACACTGATACAAATAGCTGAGAAAGTGCAGTGGTAACGGATGCTCATTTTTTTATGCATTATTTATATTTCATAAAATACTACATAAACATGTTTTCTCCTACAGAAAGAGTCAAAAATAACATATTTGACTTACCTGTTTAGGAAATAGTGACATATGTCAACCAAATCGTTTCAACACAGGATTCTTCAGTTTCAGCAACTGTCAGAGGGCTCCTCTATTGAAAATAATCAATGCCTTTGACAGATAAAGAGAGGTAATACAGTGACTTATTTTGATACAACTTGACAGCTTTTCTTGACAGTAGTTTTCCCTGCCAGTCTATTGAATTTGAATTTTAACTGGGGCCCGTGAGAAATATGCTTTAGGTCTTTAGCACTGAATCTCTGCAAATCAAAAGGGCAGTGGGAGCACAGTACTTACCTGCTTTTTATTCACCATTATCTATCAGTCTTCACTTTTAATTACTCATTTTTAACACCTACCCCAATTTTTATACTCTTGACATGTCATAAAATAAGGCTCATTTAAACTATACTTTGCTGCTCCCTTGGCAAGAAAGGACATTTCATGCAGCTAGTCTTGGAAACAGAGCTATTTTCTAATGTCACTGTGTTCAGTTTGACAGTTCAGGTCCATCAAGAGCTCATCTGTTCTGCTCTTATGAGACTGCAGAAACTTAAAAGAAATTATTAATATTGATTATGAAATATTCAAACACTTGTCCATGCAGGAGCTTGTGGAGCTAAGGATCTCTTTATAAAAATTCTTGATACAAAACACATATTTCCATTAAAAATAAATAAATAAATAAAATTAGCAAAGGATCCAGATCTGAATTCTCATAGATCAGAAGAAAGGCATTTGAAATAATCACTTACATTACAGCAAGGTCCTTCACTGCTGTAAAGCAGCACTGCCCCACCAAACAGGTGAGGAGCTATAGGCTTGATGTCAGCAGATGTTACAGAAAAAGGGGAGGCATGAGCAAGGTGAAGAGGACAGAGGGAAATTTTTCATTATCCTGTATTTTGATAATCGCCTCTTCCAGTAATTGCCATTTTGAACAACTTCTCTCACTGAGAGGTCAGGCAGAATCCACTTGCTCTGATACAAATTATTCATTCCTGCCTGCAATATCAATGAACATTGTCATCACAACATTTATTTTGTCTTTGATATAAATATGTGACCTTCTAGGGTTTGGTATCTAAATATTTATTTGTTTCCATGCCTAAATTCACAATGTGATGTGTGAAAATTCCCTCTGGTATAATAATGCTTACAAAGACAAGGCTGCAAGATGACTGAAGGTACAAAGGTACAGGAAATAAAAGGACTTGTATTCCCAACTCATCATTCCATATACTGCTTGAGACAAGAATCACATCCTGGCTTTTGATGTATTGTTGTTATATATGTTGAGAGCTCAGTTATGTTTAAATGTAGTACTTCAGCTCCTTTGCTTAACAACACCTGATAACTTGCTTGACATCTCAAAGAGTTTCTTAAAATATTCTTAAACCTCTGGCATCCCTTCCTGCCCCAGGCTTCATGAATAAAACATTTATCCAGTCAGCAGCTTTAGCAAAGAGGAGCAGCCAAGTTCCATCCATCAATGTCAGCAGCTGAATTACTGAGTGATTTCAGATCCTCTAATACCTCTGTTTCTTTATGACTATGTTGGTAAACAATCAAATAGTGCTGGCACCTGGCTTTCAGTGAACATTAACTTTTTGCATTATCAAATACTACTCATACAACTCATTACAATTACTGTTATTTTATTTAAAAAAATATATCTGCAATGCTGTCCACCTTTGGGAGAATGCACTGAAGCTTTTCCTTGATTTGTTATGAAGGTCATCGAAAGCTGCTCGCATTAAACCTGCTAGGACTTTAAAAAAGAGAGCAAGGATAAATAGAGCCTTTACTTCACATATAATGTGCTTCATTTATCATTGGGATCACCAAGTAGTAATACACTGCCCTTTTTGTAAGGTTGTTAATAGAAACTAAGCATTTTGGGCTGAAAACCCAATGATATAAGGCTTCTGTTGTTGTAGACCAATGAAGTTTGGAGATCCAAGTAAATAAACTGCAAATAGCTATAGAACTGCTGATATGAGCATAACATTGAATATCTGATGCCATATAAATGACCCATTCCAGCACTGGGAGAGAAAAAATTACCGATATCAATTTGCAGATGATGAAAATGAAGAGAAGTACCAACAAACAACAGAAAAGCATGAGACTCCTTAAGTCCTTCAGGTGCAACTGAAGGTTGCTAATGTGGGAACACCCCAGAAACAGCTCCAGGCAGTTTCTCTCCCTTCAGGGGGGCTCTCTGCAACAACTGCAGCAACATTAATAGCTTGCAAGTTGGCCTGCTCTGCTGAGTGCTCCCAGGCCAGATGTGAGTGGTGCAATGCATTCAGAAATACAGTATAACCCTAGAGCTGGAGGCTTTATGGCTCTCTGAACACTAACCATAACACTAAGAGAAGCTTGTGGCAGAGGTCCCCAGGATGATGGGTGGCCCATCAGAAAGGTGTGGAGGGAGAATGTTTGTGCAGTGACATGCTATCCCAGGAATGCTAAATTACCACTGATTTTCTGTCAGAAGTACTATCTGTCGTCCCTATTTCAATGCAGCATTTCATTCCAAAATGTTCATAATTTCCCACAGAGATGACCTCTGATTTTTTTTGACGGAATCCAAATTAGATCCTTTCTTGCTCCCATTCTTCTTCATGATGACACTCCTCGCTCCCTCTTGCCTCTCCCTTCCACACAACACCTCTTCTTTCTTCTCTGACGGCTGCTGCCAAGGAAGAAAGAGGAGGAGGAGGAGGAGGACGCGGTTAGGCCATGGAAGCACCAACCCATCTGCCTGAAGGAAGCAGGGACCCCTGCACCTCCAGAGGGTGCTCCCCAGGACACCAACCAGCTCTCCATGGAGCCCCCACCTCCCCAAAACCCTCCCACCTCACCTGGTCTCAACAAAGCTGCGCAGAGCAGAGTTCTGGACGGTGCTGGAGCCAGGCTCGGAGGCAGGTGCCCTGTGCAAAGCCAGCTGGGCATACAAAGCAGTGGACAAAGAGGCTGCACAGCCCTGCTTACAGGGGCCTCCAGCCGCTGCCTGGACATCAAGAGCCTGGGGCTCCAGAGCACTGGACGGGCCCTGACTTACAGCACAGCCCTGCTCCCAAAGGCCCATGGAGGTTCCTTCTCTCCGGTGAATTCACGGGCACCCTGACCCACACCCCACCAGGGGAGCGGTCGCCCCACACAGGATGCCAGCTGAGCACAAAGGCTCAGACCCAGAGCCAGATTAAGGGCGGGTCGACACCCAGGGAGTCCCGCCTTCCCCAGCAGCTGGGGGACTGAGAGTCAGCAGCCAGGCGGTGGAGCTGCACAGTCAAAGGCCAGGGCTCCCAGCCCCGAAAACAGGGGGAGCACATGCCCAGCCCCACACCTCTGGAAGGCTGGGGCCAGAGATACCCCCCAGATTACGGGGGGGGGGGGTGGTGTCTCCCTCCACGCACCTGCCGAGCGCTGGGGGCACACACAGCCCTACTTAGAGAGCAGGCCCCTCAGCTCAGCTCCCCCAACAAGGCCCACGGAGCCGAAGGCTCTGGCCTGCACCCCTGTTACAGGCTGGCTGGCCTGGCTGCAGCGCAACACCACAGATGTCTTCAGGAGTCCAGGGAGACCTCAGCCCCAGCCGCTAAGAGGTCACCCCAGCCAAAAGCAGCCCCAAAGGCCAAAGGGCCTGTGCCCTGCGGCACAGCACTTCCTCAGCCTGCAGCCTCTCAAGGGCCAGGGAGGACTTGTTCCTCTTGGCTGGCTAAAGCAGCCTCCCCAGCCCCTGCGGGAGCTTGCTCAGGCAGGTACAGAAGGGAAAAACTGAGCAACGAGTCAGTGTGCTTTGGATAACAGGGCAGCATTTGAGTCCCCCTACTCCATTGTCACAGTTTAGGGTCAGGGAAGCCCCTTAGACCTCTAAGAGATGCTTTCTGTTAAGCCCCCCTCCCTCCCTAAAGGGGAAGAGAAAGGGAATACAGGAGAGAGACTTATCAATTAGAAAAGGAAACTAGAACAGCTTTAATAAAAATTAAAATAAAAATGGAATATATACAAAACCAGTATCAAACCCAACCCCTCCTGATGGTAGTTTTGTCACCAGCACCACTGATGCTGTGGAGCGGGCACTGGGAGAGTCCCAGACTAGGCCCAGCAGCAGACAGGACCTGCGTTCAAGAGCTGGATTCTGGTACCAGGTTCAGGAACACACATAACATGATTGAAGGCAGAACAGAGTCCTCCTCAGATGCTCCAAGGAAGAAACTGGAAGAGGACTCAAAACCAGCTGAGAAAAGCTGGCAAAGCAGGCCAAGATGGCAAAAAGAGGGGCAAGACCCTCCTGATCCCTCAGCTTTATACAAAATATGACCTATATGGGATGGAATACCTCCTTGGTCAGTTGAGGGTGTGAGAAATGGTCGAACAATTCGTGTCAATGGAATGGTTTAAAGTGTAAACTTTGGGATGAGCAGGAAGAGGGAAAAGATAACACCATTGTTATCTCTCAGCCTCGTTATCCGATAAGAACAGGGAGGGGAGTTAAAGGTCTGCCACGTTCCTACAGAGCATGCACAAGAGACCAGGGTTGAAAGTTTAGCTGTGAGGAAGACATCTTACTTCATCCTCAAGACCCCTGACGACCACCACTAAAAATTACTGTGCCTGCTCGAAGGGGAGGAGACCTCATCTGCATGTGAAGCGGGGATAGATAATGCATATGTATAGGC
>JAAGNO010025171.1:0-29726 GCA_033439905.1 Ceryle rudis
GGGACCCAAGAGCCCTTAAAAAAAAAAAACCAAACAACAAAACCAACCCAAACAAACAAACAAAAAAAAAAAAAAAAACAACAACAAAATAAAACAACAACAACAAAACCCAAACAATAAAACCAACCAAGCAAGCAAATGAGGAGCAAGGGAAACTGCTCAGGGCTTAATAGTTTAAAAACTCTGTCCCTGGAGAATTCAGCTCCTGCTCTGATGTGTTCTCCTGCTGTTTAACTGCAGGCTTTGAAAACTCACAGCTGCTGCTCTGTGCAGGCCCTGGGCTGCCTTCAGAAGGCAGCACGTGGCAAAAACAAAGAACCCTTTCCCCCACTCAAAACAGCAAACCCAAAGTCAGAGAGAAAACAGCAACAGAGAAGGAAGTCAGAAGTCTGCATTATACCAGTGATGACAGAGTGAGCCAGGATAAAAGCTGTGTTTAGCTAGTGTTACTCTCATTAGATCAGAAGTCCCCATACAGAACAGACCATCTTTTGTGCTCTACCTCATCCATGCTCCTGCTTTCACATCCAAAATGTATTCAAGTTCCCGACACACTATGATCCAGTCTGGTGTTCAAAGGTCAGTATAACCTATACATAGCAAATACAAGTCACTTAATTGGAATAGCAAGAAGAGTTATTTGCTAACATGCATATTTTTGAAGAAGGGAAAGGAAATGTCACATCGTATGCAGAAAATACCCTCACAGTGGTACCCATAAAGTCTCAATCATAGAGAAAAACAAATCAGTGCAGCCTAGCTTTTATTTTTTGCTAAATTTTCATAGTAGCAGGTGCAGGACACTGACCAAGAAGTGATGAGAAACACCACCTCTGAGGTTAAAAATCTCTCCCATATATATCTGATTACACTCACAAGTGTTTCTGAAGTTGTATCAGAGAAGAGCTTTGGGTATTACAACAATTAGTAGCAACTTCAAAACTCGCTATACATAACCACATAAGAAGCTTCTCTTGCCCTGGAGAAGATGCTTAACATGACATTTACATGCCACAGCTCATGGGGATTAATGGCTGTTGGCAGAAACTGAAGCTCATGTCCAAAACGTGTCCTGAACTAAGCGAGTCAGAAACAATCCTTATACAACAGTGCCATCAATTTAGTTAGGTCCTAAAGCCCCCAAGCTGAGTGAAATAAAATAGTTATGAATATTGTAAGATGTGTATTAAGAGTCCTGCTGCAGGTATTTGAGAATTTGAAATGGAGAACTGCTAGTGACTTGCCCTGGAAGTTGTTTCACATTAATCAGGACAAGGGAGGGAAGTTGGTCTCAGTCTCATTTAGGCATGTAAAGATTCTCTCTACTCCTCACCTCCACACCACTTATGGGGATTCGAGACTAGAAATTCTAAATCGGGAATCCACACTCAAGTCAGCAGAAAACCAGGAAAGTGTAAGTTGAAGCTTTTGGATGATGCTAAGAAGAAAAGCAGGAGGACAAGTGAGGTCTGACTGTTCTTCACAAAAGTCTGAGGAAGTAAGAGGCAGAGCTGTGAAGACACTGAAAACACAACTAAAATACACAAATATATGTGTGGCAACCAAGAAGCTCAAATGGCAGGGTCCAGGGACACACAAAGGCTGAAAAAGCCTTTCACCCCACATACTTGTTTCTGTTAAGAAAGAAGCTGTTCTGCAGAACAAATGGAAGCTCTCTATCCATGACTTAAAAAATAACTAATGAGTCACTTTTATCACTTTCCACACTGACATTAAACTCATTTTAGCAACCCAAGGAAGGCTAATACTTCGGCCAGATTGCGAAAAGTGACTTTTCTTCTTATTCCCCAAAAGTCTCTTTCCACCTTGTGGAAGAAGTTCAGCGGACTTCAAGCTGTTCAAACTCCAGCTTCCAATGTTTCCCCCTCACAAGGACAGTATCCCCAGATCAGTATTTCTCAACTCCAAATCTAATTTAAAGCAGAAGAAATAAAACACACAGGAGCTCCCCAAACCACAGCTTCCACATAAAAAGGAAAGCATGTAGTAGGAGGCTGAGGAGAGCAAAACTGTTCTGTGACATGATCAGATAACTTAAGTTTTGCAGTTTGCACAAGAACTAACTAAATAGGTGTGGAACTAGGCTGACCCCTGCAACATGCAAACATCTTCATGACTTAGCAGGTTATCAACAAGGAACAACCACAGACAACAAGACATTGTCTCAGCTCTACTGTTTGTTATTGGCTGTTCTGAAACTACAGCGTCTTGAAGTAGCCTCTGGAGGGTTTCCTAAGCCCTCTTAAGTCATGGCAAAGCCACGGGACACATTAAAGATCGAGGAAGACATAAACTGCAGAGTACTATACAAATCCTTAGGTGATTTTGGAAAACCTCTTTCTGAGAGTAATTTGGAGAGGAGAAAAAGGCAATTGGAGAGATACAGATTCTAACTTCATTTCAGGTTTTCATATTCTGAACACTCACCAAGGGCTTGGGAAAAGCAAACAAAAGATGCCTGGGGTCTGTTGGAACACAGCACCATCTCGTGGAGTGAAGGGAAGAAGTATAAAAACCAAGGAATAAGTATCTCGGCACTTCAGACATCTGCAGCTTGGCTTTTTGACAGCCTGCTCTTGTAGCAGGTTAACAAATCTCTCTATCGAATTTGTGCTTTATAAAAAAAAGTTCACTGCAGATCTATAAAGAACAAATGAACAACAAACAACTCCCTATTTTTATCTCTCAAACTCATCACCGTTAACATAAACACTGGGGCCTTTTCATAAATAGAGTGTGGGCAGACAACCATCTGTACCGACTGCTATTTGCCAGCAGGCCTAGCGCAGCTGTGAGCACCCTTTTCTTGCAAGTCTGACTCTCATGCGCTTAAGGTGGGCAATGAAAACAAGTCTTCAAATATCAAACTTGCCAGGACTAAATACCTATACTTCTATCTATCCAGTACTGGAACAACAAACAAACCAAAAAAAAAAAAGCCCTTTTTCATTCAGAATGAGTTGGAGGAAACTCAAACACAGCTATTCCGCCCATTGCAGTGTTTATGGGGCATCTGAGAGTGAGCAACTTCAGTTACCCAGGCAGTTCACATCTTACTGGTCATAAATAAGAATTTCCTGCCACCTGTGAAAATAGGAAAAGCTGGTTAGTTTCTACTTCATTGACTGAATTCAGTTAGAAAGTCACCTCTACAAAAGAAAGAAATGTAAGTGTCCTGGCTTCTAAAAGAGGTAGGCAAAGGCTATATCCCAAGTATGTGCTATACCTAGCTCCACTTAACAAATATTTCCATGTCTATTCTTCATCCTGGTACAGGGGATGAAATTTGTTTAAAACAGAAGCATTATGATATACTGTCTATGCATTTTGAATAACTCCCATAATGAGTTTAGTACAGACCTCTCAAGTGTGATATTTGGGCTAAGTATGTTCTCTGGTGTGCCTAAATTAAGTATAAATGACTTGATCTATCAACCTGCACATAAGCCATCAGTAGCATTTCCACAGCCAAGTGGGGATCTCTGTGACGATGCTTCCCTTGAGACAAAGCACAAATTCATATCCAAAGCGTCCCTCAAAGCTGTCTCTATTTCAGCAGGATAAGGTAAAGGATTTAAACCTGTTGCCTTTTCCACTTGGGGCAAATGAAGAGTAAGTTCACCACTGGCTACCAGTGCAAAAAATAGGGGAAAAATAGAGAAAGTAGGCTAGGGATTTTTTTTGTCTGGGGTTTTTTGGGTTTTTTTGTTTGTTGGGGTTTTTTTGGGTTGGTTGGTTTTATTGGTGGGGTTTTTTTGGTGTTGTTTTGGGTTTTGTTTTGGTTTGGGTTTTTTTTAATTACCCATACAAACTTTTAACCCCTATGATGTGTGTTTAAACAATGGGAAGTAGAGAAAATTCTGCCTGATCTCAGTTCTCAGCATTCACTAACTATAACAAGATAAACTCTCAGGATATTCTCCATGCTGCAGCATCTTGTGGAGAAATCCAGGCTAACCCTAAACTTAAGCATGTAGGATTAACATGGTGTCCTACCTGGTCTAACATACCATGCAAATGTGTGCAACTCAGTAGTATTTCAGGAATCTAGATATGACAACTCATCTACCACATATATATGCTGCACAGCATATATAACAGTACTGTTACAAGAGACCAACATCATGCCCTACTGGGTAACCCTGTACGTCTCCTGGACTCAAATATTATGCTCACTGACTTTGAGACTGATATTGGTATCTCTCACACTCACTTGACCAAATTTTCTCTTGCCCCATATCAGAGAGCTGGAGTGCCTACAATCATTTGCCAGCGCTCAGATTCACAGTCACTGCCCCTGAAAACTTCTGTTCATTCACCCGGAGCGGGGTCTTAAAAGCCAAGTCTGCTCAGTTCACTCTGCACTGGTAACACAATCAATCCAGAGTTACAACAGCAAAGCAGAAAAATGAGTCTCTGCTGATGCCAGCAGTAGCACTGCCTTCTGTAACATGCAGTTGTCTTGTATCCATAATTTAAACCCCAGTGCACAGGCCCTTTTCATGACAGTCTGCATGTCCAAGTGAAAGACACCTGACTGCTGAAGTCTCCAGTAGTAAAAAGAAATAGCAATATTAGACCTCTTCAGCATTTTGTGGTCTTCAATTATGAGAATATCTGTGACAGATGAACTATTAAAGACACAGATGCTTCTAAGGGACCTACAAACTGTATGATGGATGGCTTGTGATATTGCTATCTATCTTCATCATTTGTCTGAGATCAGAAGGGTAGAAATGTATCAGACAGAAGGTCATTTAGTGCAATCTGAAGAAGGAGAAAAAAAAAAAAAAGAAAGAAAGAAAAAAAATGTAACAGATTGTTATGGGAAGCCAGCAAGTCTGACACCAGCTTTGCTGTGGCCAAGCACTGCAATTAGGTTTCAGACCAGAGACAAGAGGAAGAATAGAGCTCCAACCACACTTCCTTTGAAATCAACACGCCAGAGTCTCTGGAAGAAAAAATTAATAATATACCTGCCAAATATAAGCAGAGTCTAGTCAAGACGCTCTGGTCTAGAGGTCAGTTATATAATCTGAAACAGTTACTCAATGGGGACACAACACGACACAACTACTCTCAGGTTGAGGCTAAAGGCATTTGAACAAAAGCACACTACAAAGATCAGACAACTCTGCTTTCCTACAGGAGAAGTCTATTCTCCCCATCCTGCTCAAGACAATCCTCTTAAGAACACAGCTCGCAAAAGAAACATTCTGAAAGGCATCTCCCAGGCCAGAGAGGCCACCACAAGCCCACACTGCTCATCTCCAACACAGAGGTTTGGGAAGAGCCTCAGGGAGTCAACAGCCAGTGACTAAATCATGAACCTCTAGACAGAGGACGATGAACTAACTTAGGTCAACACTTTGAAACTAAAATAGGTTGTCTTCTTTCTCAGGTTTTTAAGTGCTCTGCTGATTTTCAAAGGTAAATTCACTATTTTGATGCAGCTGATGAATCCTGAACTTTGTTTTGAAAAGGGCAAAATCAACCACATCCCACATTTTTATACTTTCCTTTTTTTTTTTTTCCTTTTCTTTTTTTATTCAGAACTATTCTAAGATTTTCACTGAAATATGCAAATTTTTGCTTACCCTAAATGTGCAGTTTTCACCAATGGAACTACCACCCAAGAAAAATTTTCACCAGTTCTGTATGTACCCACAAGTTTGAAATAAGAGATTTGAAATCACAGATTTGGAAGCTTTTTATTCTGTGGACACCCATTAGCTACCCCCTCAATAAAATTCATGTCATTTGATTATTCTTGATTTTTTTTTTTTTGCTGAAAAGCCTATTTCCTTCCATAATCATAAAAATTCCTTTGTGGTTCAAAACCTCTAAGGACAGCAAAAATCATCTGAGGTCCCAAGCTTCACTCCCAGTGGTTGTACAGGCCTCACACATCAGGGCACAGTGAAAACACCTTCACAAAGATAATAAAATCCACCAAAAACTGCTCCCCCTTGCAAAGCTTATTTCACAGGTGCCCAAGCAGCCTATTTCAATCTGCCCCTCAGGGATCATTATTAAGATAACTGTAATTAAGGTTTGCATCTAATCCCCAGTGTTCCACAGCTGAGATTATTACACCAGCTCCTGGGTAACAAGATTGCAATGTAATAAAGATAAGTCCCTATATGCAGCTAAGCTCCACGGGATATCAATAGGCAGTCTTCTTCCAATGACAGGCAATAATTAGTACATTAGGCAGGCTGGATAGTGAAGAAGAATCTCCTTCAGGACCTCTAACTCCTCCTGCCTTTGTTTTTCTGTTAATAATTTCCATTGCAAAAAACAGGATAAGCATGTAAGATGCCTGTCTCTCTCCCTACTCATCCCAGCCTCCTCCCTTATTTAGCTCCAGACTTGAGGCTCAAAATCCAGCAAGGAAAAAAAAAATATGAAAAAAAATACAGCACTGCCTGCATCCCTCTGGGTGCTGGCATTCTCTCAGCTACCTGAGGTACCATCTGCAATACCATGTGGTACCCAAAACACCTCATGCTGATGAAACTGTAGCTTGTGCAAGATTTCTTTAGAGTATCTGAGCAATACAATTGAGGATACAAGTTTCATAGTATGATATTAAAAAAAACCCACAAACATTTGTAATAATGGTCCTCAAGCTCAGGATGACTTTTGCCTATAAAAATCCAATGCTACGTACATTTGACATCAGCTTCCAATTTCAGTGCTGGTACCATCTTCTGTGGAGAAGCTCATATATGAAAAAAAAAGTATCTTTAAAAAGTGTAATTAATGTTTGAAGCCTGTTTCCGTGTTTTCCTGAATGTTTACATTTACTGCTTCTTAAAGCAGATATGAACACGTGCAGAGTATTACAAGAGATAAGCTACATTTAAAATTAAAAAGCATCGTTGTTACACTTGACAATTTAGAACACAATTTATTAACTTAGGTTTAATGGAAAGATGTGCTTAAGAGATCAGCAGCAGCAAATGGAGCTTGGGGTGACAGAACAAACACAGACTCCTATTTTGCTGTTCCACAATTCTGTTACTGCTGTCAACTTACATCAATGTCTTATCAGAGATTGTTACTGCTGGGTTTGCCATTACTGAAGAACAGTTTCAGAGGCCAGCTCTTTCATGGGGCAAAATACCCAGGACACAGTGCTGCTCACTCAGCTACTTACAATATGAAAAGTGATACTTATTGCCATGACTACCAAAAAAGTACCACATAAAAAATAAACTGCCAAAGAGAGCAGAGATCACAAGGAACAAAATTATGGCAAGAGCTTTCTGTGACGTGTTTATGAAAATGGCAAAGCTGCTGTGCAGTGTCAGGAAGAGAATTAAGTAACTGTTTGAACTGCTCAAAGGTTGATAACAGAAGCTGTAATCGCTGCCACCTGTAAAAAGTCTCTCTCCTTCCACCCTATTGAAGTCTGTAGCACGGCTGGACTATAGCTTATGTGCTGACAGCAGCCAGATGTGCACAGATATCAGTGACTGATTGCAGCCCTCATTCTAAATGCTCCTTCTGCCAAGCTGTTGAAGCAATCGTAATTAAATTACTCACTAGAGACCTAGCTGCATTTGGGGGATCACAAAAGAATAAAGTTGGCAAGCTTTCACAATAAGGAGGAAAAGAAAAAAAAACCCAAACAACAAACACTTTTCTGTCAGGGCACCTTGAGAAGCTGAAAGGTGCAGAAGAAGCAATTCCCCAAAGCACCTGTCACTCAATTTCCCTCTTCTCACCCAAAACAGGGACACCCAAATTGAGACACCCAAAGAGAACACAGGGCAAGAAAGCTCTCGATCTGCAGCCTGATCTGATGTTTTACAGCTGTTACTCAAGGGAAGGGAAATACCTTTTAGTACACAGAAAAGTAACAAGCATTATTAAACCACTCAAGTGATAAAGCAATTATGTAGTGGGTTATTACTAAGCATCAGAAAAATACATGGTTCTTTAAGAAGTAGCACTAGATCCTTGCCCTAAAGATGTTACATGTTAGATGTTGGAGTTGTAACACAAATGAAAGGAAGCAGTGGTAAGAGGGGTAAAAGCAGAGGTCACAACCCAAATCACAATGGTACAATTTACATTACGTACTAAAGTACACAGTTGCACTTCCCCCCCTTTTTATCTCAATTCTCAGAGGATAAGGTCAGTCAGAGACAGAAGACACCAAAAGCTTAGGGTAGGAACTGAAAATGATCCATCAACCAGAAAACACTAGTTATAGTAGATGGTACATAAAAGAGCACTGAGTAAGCAGGGGCCAAGCATGAGGAGGAAAAGAAAGAAGTAGGCAGGGTGTCTGACCTACTGTAATGAAGTATGATTCACTCAAGATAAATCAGAGGCGACTCTTGCTTCATGTAGGGCGGATGTCTCTGTAGTATCAAAGGCAAATCCCTAAGCATGCTGATATTTAAACAGCTGACTGGTTTAGCCATGCATGACTAATGAAGTCTATGCAGATTTATTTTCTACACACTAGTAACCTCTTGCTCTCTGACTCAGTAAGTGATAAGCCAGGCACATTAGAAATGAATGGGTGATAATTAAACATGAACAATTAAAAGGGTTTCTGTAAGTAAATCAAGCTCAACATGCTGGTATTGACATTAAGGGACATCATGAAGTCTGGACAAAATAGGCCCAGATGGTGAAAAACACAAAATACTGAGGGAAAGAGAACAGGGTCCATTTCTCAACTGGGGGTCTGAATCCTGCCATGGAGATAGCTGTAACTACTCAGTGGTGCAGAGAAAACAAGTGTAGAGTGCAAATGGCTCATAAGCGCATCAGACTGAAGTCACCACCATAAAGTAACAGTTTATCAGCCATTTGCCCTGCTAGCTGTTTCTTCTAGTGACTGTTCTATCATGCTATTTAAGCAGGGGTGAGGAAAGCTGATTCTGCCACTGCCTTTTTGCAACCTAGATGACAATGAAGCATCAATCCACTTAGGTACTCATTGTACTCATTTGCTTACTTACAGGGGTGGGGGGTGGAAAGGAAGGGCACTACTGAAATGGGGGTGGGTCTACTTTGACATTCCTGGCATCTCAAATAGAACACAAATGTGGCAGAGTCATCAGCTTCAGTCTTCCTTCTTAAAAAAAAAAAATATATATATATATTTTGGCTAGTGAGTAAGCCTCACTCATATGTTTACAGACCTGAAGCTATCCAAAGATCTTCTTGTGACAGTGCTAAATTAAATGATGACTCCCTTTACCTTTGATCCTTCCCTCCTCCAAATACAACTCACAGAAACACAATAAAACTCTTAGTTTATGCATTGTGTGGAAAGGGATCTTGGAAGAAAACTATAACTTACTGCACAAAAAGAACAACAGTCCCATATGTTACCTCTCCCCCAGACAAAAAAAGAACCACCATGACTTAACCCAACAATCATGTTAGAAGTTTGAAGGATTGCTTTCCTTATCAACAGGCTCTTTAAAAAGCATGCAGACTGGAGACATATGAAGATGCACACAAGAGGACATATACACATGGGCTGCCTTTTCATTTTACCAGTCAAATGAGAAACTCATTTTTAAACCAGGTGGTTATTACAACTGAGAGTTTATAAATAAATTAATAACTAACCCCCCTAAAAAGCCAATCAATAGCCAGTAGATGGACTTAACAACTGTTTCAACAACAACAACAAAAAAAAGCTGTTTGAAAAAGTGCTTTATACCCTGCTTGCTTGCACTAGTCATTGCTGCAGTTTATTGATCTTTTACAGACAAACAGCCTCTATTAAACACATACTTGGGTTAGCCCAGCAATTTGTCCTGGAAAGCCTGACCCTCAGTGTTATTCGTCCACACAAGGCACTGAGTATCAAGCAGTGTTTACTATGATCTAGTTCAACACACATGTAACATTGCCATTCGCTAGATTGCTGAAGTCTACTTTTTATGCATCCCCTCTGTGCAGAAACTAAAATGTCATTTGACCAGATAGACAAGAATATGAATAAATCAAAGAATTTGTAAAGCTCATAATAGGATAACAATTTAAATACATGTCACATCTCAGGCAACTTGGAGTCTTTAACTATCATGTTTTCATCTCATGTCATGGCAAACAACACTAACAGGATGGAGCTCACCCCAGATGCGAAACACTTCATTAACACTGTGGGTTAACTTCTAACTCTGATACCTTATCTGCTCAAAGCTACACATTTCAACAGTCTAAGCAACAATTTGGCATGCCAAGGTCATTTAATATTCCTAAGTGTCGATTACAGTACATTAATGCTGATGTCCCACATCTTAGAGAAACACATGGATTTTGAAAGTAGGTTGAAAGCTCAGATTTATTGAATGTGATGCTGGACCGGTTAAAACATCTCTAAAGATTGAAGAATGAAAAACTACTTCAAAAAAATGAAGAACAGATTTTAAATGGCAAGGAGAATGGAAACAGCATATCCCAAATAATACAACTGCTTCTCTTTCTACCTTTATAGGCATTAGTGCTGGCTAATATGCACAGCAGACCTTTAAATTCACTTTCATACAACAGAACTTCTTACATGATTTGAGAGCAGGACGTGTCTGTGGTATTTTGTTGTTGGTTTTGGTTTTTAACATTAGTATAAGAACTGATGCAACTCAAAAATATGCATATTAAAACTGAATTTATGCCACCATAGCTTCTATTAATTGCTTCTTCTAAGCAATCTTGATTCCTATGGCATAAAGAATATCTAACACAAAGCTACACAACAGCTAAAAATCAAGGTTGTATCATCATTTCCACTAGGAATTTAAATCCTCATCCTGTTAAACAACACTAGCAAATGTACAAACATTTCTATAGATGTACAACATGCATCTCTACCACTTGTGCTTCTCCTTCACCTTTTAGAATCAGCAGTTCCAAGCCAGTTGTATCTGAATTGAGATGCTTAATGGCCATATAGAGGAAAAAAATTAAAAAGCAAAAATATATTGATGTACCAAGCTTTCTTGAGTATTGATAAGACTGAGTGACTGCAAAGTTTACACTAGCAAGTAACAAATCACACTTATCAATTGTTAATTTGGGATTATCTAAAGAGATGATCAAGAATAATTCAAAAGAACATCACACATGCATTTATCTATCTCAGAGGCACATAAATATTCTTCAAACACATTGAAATGCATATTTTCCAGTGTGGGATTTGGATTATTAACAGAAATGGAAAGAAAATATATTCAGTAACTCCTCCTTTTGCTACTGTTTGCACTATATAAATCTAGACCTGTTCTACTGACTTCAATATTCCATATTTACATCAGTGGGAGACCACAATTTTCTCATAAAATAGATATAGCCATCTACTAATTTAATAGAATTAGACTCCTATGGCAAAAAAAAAAAGCTCTACCAAAGAGCCTGATGCATTTCTAAATAGCAGTATGGCTTCAGGTTACACAGAAGTTCCCTCTCACTGCTATTACTTGCACTAAAATCCAGTCTAAAGAACATTTAATTCAATTAACATACAAGTGCCTGTACTTCCATTAGACTTGGGTATAATAGCAACCACATCTAACAGATAGGAACAGGAAGGAAGTCTTCTCCCTCTCCAACTCAAAACACTTCATAACTTCATTAGGAAACTGGAGTAGAACTGTGTCTTCAATGTTCTGATACATGACAGAGATTATAAAAAAAAAAAAAAAAAAAAAGAAAAACAAAGAAAACCAAACCACAAAAAGATGTTATACGCACTTTTTGAAGATCCTGGCTGGTGTCTCATTGTGTTCTGGAAGGAGTCCACATGACTTACCTTTCTGGACCATTTTGAAATCTGCATCCTCCTGTGAGCATTTCTAAATCACTAACTAGGCCTGACATTGGGATGTTGGCTACTACATTGCCCACATCACCCCAACTCGTATCAACCCCCCCATCTCTGCTCTGTATGGTTTCCAGATGCCATCTCTAAAAAGCAGCAAGGAATCCCCAATTACAGACACGGGATCCTGGTTTTATGACACTTTGGAGCCTGCTCTATGCCATTAGCAATAGCACAACAAGGACACAGCGACATTCTGGAGCTGTGAAGCCCAGAACATTAGAAAAACCCAAAAGTATCAATAATTTCAGAGGTTTCCTAGATGTGTACTTAAACACAGCCCAACAAGATTCAAAGCAGAGGGGTTTTTTTTACATGTTTATAATGTGCCATGTTTAGCAAGTCTAAACTGAATGGCTAAAGTAGAGTGAAAACGGGGAAACTGGGTGTCCAATGGACAGTAGCAAACTAGAACAAAAATGCAGAAAATCAGAGCCAAATCTTGTCACTCCAATATGAAATATTTCTTCTGGACCCAAAGGAGTCATTCTGGATTTCTAAACAACCCCCAGCCACATGTGGCATTATAGCCTATAAATCTGTGTCTGTAGTACCATTCTTACACAGCTGCTGTCAAACTACAAATGCTGACAGGCCTTTCCAGCATCTTTTGGGGAGAATTATGCTGGGAGAAAGAGAAGACCAATATAGATAATGCCACATTTTATGAATGACTCAGAAAAGTAAGGGGTTTAGCCTTCATCAGAAACAGACTGTCACCACATGTTAAAACTGCTTGTCATATGTGCCATCAATTTAGCCATATCTCAAATTTCCAGAGGAAAGGTTGCAGATATGATAGTGCTGTGGCACAAAGATCATGTGGACCTTGCTGGTACCGCTGGTAAAGTCTACCACCAATATCCTTAATAAAAAGCAGCAGTTTGTGAGATGCAGGTGATCAGAACGGACTACAAGAGTCTTTTCTGGTCTTAAAGTTTGCACACACAGTGAAACAAACTCTTGAAGTTTATCATTACGCTTCCTAAAGCGCTCATAACACACTCCTTTGTTCCCTGTCTTGGAGCAGGAACTAACTGCTGCATTAAATAATAGAAGTGGGCAGAGAGCAGAGCTGAATTGATCTGCACCTTCTAGGCAGGAGCAAAGGCCATATCAGGATGAGCAGAGGGAAAGTCTGAAAGCTGATTATCTGCCCCACAACAGAAGACTTCAGGGTTTTGTTCAATCACTTTATCAGATATCTGAATAGTAATTGGCCAAGAACATCCAGTGTTTTGAGATGAAACAAATCAATATGCCAAGAAGTACAATACTGTTACTGTACGTTGAATTGAAAACCTCATTCTAACTGAACATTCTAGCAAATAGCACCCAGTTTTTCATCTTACCATACAGCTAGTAATTCAGCAGAAGGCAATCTAGAACACAATTCAGCAGTTTTACATGGATTCCATGTCTTTGTCACCAAGGTTTGAATGAAAACCTCAAAGCATAATTTAGTACACAAAACCTAGCCATTTTGTACCTATGTAAATTTTACACAACGTAAATATATAGAAGTCATTCCTGGCTTCTCTAAACCAGGAATTCCATTAACATCAGTTAGCTTTAAAAAGAAGAAAAAGGAAACCCAACACATACCAATTTGCATATTTTCATTTTAAAAAGGAAAAAACTTAACTTGCTGTATGCTTCAAGCAAACTTTACAGGAAGTAAAGTTTGGCTTTGAGACTTGGAAAGTTGTATTTCAATTGAAAGTAGAACTAATCATGTGTTCTCTGTGCTCCCATCTGTCAGAACTTAACAGGTCACCAATCCAGTGGAAAAGTCTACTTACGGTCATTACACTGGCTCCCGGAATATGAAGTCATGGAGCAGTCACAGGTGAAGCCTTCCCATTGCTGATTACAGATGCCCTGATTCGCACAGGAATCTTCCTGGCAGGTAGTGCTTGGTCCTGGATAAGGGATGACAAGAAAGAGGTGGAAAACAGCTGAGAGAATAATTTTAGTCAGGCCCACAAAAGCTGCAATACATTCTTACCACTACTATCAGGATCCTCATGCAGAAGAGAAAAAACACTAACCACTTTTCCATTCTTAGACATGCAAGAAACTCAGGTGAAGGAACACAAAGACAACTGTACACTCCACAACAAAACACTGAACTGTCATAGAGAGCAAGGAGGAAGAGTGAACAGCAACATATTCCCTCTTAGGCAGGCCCAACTCATGCGTTCAGTGCTTGCTCAAAGAAATTTCATGTAAAATATGGCGTGATGCAAGGTTAACAAACACTACCAGGTTGTCATGCTTCCCTGGAATTTTGATCCCCTTGGAGAAGGCTAAGAAATGGGCCCATGAAGAATGCATCTTCCTACCCAAAGGACCCCAATATGTGGATTCAAAGGGAAGTTTTGAAGCCTTAGCTGGCTACAACTTTGCTTTATAGGTTAAGAAAAGAGACAACAAAAAAACAAACACTCTGACCAGTCCCTTTCATAGAATCATCAAGGTTGGAAAAGACCTTTAAGACATTGAGTTCAAACATTAACCCTGCTCTATCAAGTCCCCCACTAAGCCATATTCTCAAGCACCACATCTGTACAGCTTATAAACACATCCAGTGATGGTGACTCAACCACCTCCCTGGGCAGCCTGTTCAAGTGAAAATTTTTTTCCTCATGTCCAGTTTAATGTTCCCTGGTACAGCTTGAGGCCATTCCCTCTTTTTCTATCATTAGTTACTTGTGAGAAGAGACTGGTGCCTACCTCTTTACAACATCTTTTCAGGTAGTTGTAGAGAGTGATAAGGTCTCCCCTCAGCCTCCTTTACTTCACACTAAACAGCCCCAGTTCCATCAGCCACTCCTCGCAGGACTTGTTCTCCAGGCCCCTTCTGGACTGTTTTCCAGAGTCTTTGGGGGAACTGGAGAAGGAAGCAGCTACTAAGAACAGACTTTCATTGTTCAGTGATTTGGAGCTTAACAGTTGATATCCTACTCCAGTAAATCTTGCAAAGACACAACCCAAGCAACAGGTAAAAAAGTGACCTTCAGATTAGAGGGATTCTGAATGACAGATAGTGTGTCATCCACAAGGAAGAAGCCAGATTCTGAATCACTTGAAAGCAGATGTGAAGCTGCAAGCTACAGATTAGAAGAACATGAGTTTAGAAGTTACTTCCTGGGAAAGTTATCTTATCTTCAGCATTCTAGACAAAAGTATGCTGCTCCAATTGTGCAGTACTTCAAATAAAATGCACAACTATAATTGACATACCTACTGTCCTATATCCTGTATTTGTTGGAAAAGAAAAAACAAAAGAAATAGAGTAGATGATAGAGTAGAAGAACAACTGGCTAGACTGCCTGAGATCAGTTTCTTAACCACTTCCAGTCTAGAACAATAGCACTTCATCCTCCATCTGACACCACACTCAGTGATTTCACTGAATTCTATAGTTACACAGCTTCTTTGATATTCAGATTGTGCATCTGAGCCCTTCCACTTTTATGAGCCTTTTTAGAACCTACATCAAACTGGAAGCCCAATGTAGTGCGATGATCTCCCCAAGAATTCAAAGGACGAGCTAGGAATGGACCCTTACAGCTCTGGTGCAGAGTTCCTGCTCTTCCCACCATATCATCTTCCCTCATTGCAAGAAGAGAATAGGTGAATTTTAAGTAGAGCTTTTTATCTGTCTGTGTTCCTTTACATTTCTTCTGAAGTGAGAAAAACCCTGTGACTATCAGCAGGCAAAGAGTTTAACTGAACATTAAAAAAAAATCTGAGTTTCTTCCAGAATCTGTTACACTGCTAAAAAAACAAACCAACCAAAAAACAAACAAACAAACAAACAAACAACCAAAACAACAATCCACAAAACAAACAAATAAAAAAAAAAAAACCACCACACAAAAAAACCAACACCCCACAAACCTCAGGTAGAAACACAAGTGTGGATAACAACAGCAGACCACAAAATCCCTGAAAGAAGATTCACCTACTAAAAAGAGGCAGCAGCAGCAGCAGCCACAGCAAGAAAACTGTGTTACCATACTGAAAGAAAGTCGAGCAGCATTTTTCAACACTTTTCTTCTCCCTTTCACCTCTTATTCCCACCCACAGGACTCTCATTTGCAGCTGTATAAATCCCAGTGGTTTCACTGGCACCATGTGAAGTCAACAGATCACTACTAGGATTAAAACAGTGCTGACAGATTTTACAGCGTGGGCTGGCAGGCACATGCATGTACATGCTTCCTTCCTGCCTTTACACTTACAGAAGACATAGATATAACTAAAATAGATACACACATATCTATATAGTGGTTGGAGCGCGACACTTGCTTCAAACTTTGGTCCAGCAAAAGAAGGGATGATGTTTACAATCTGAAATGGAATATTAGTTGTCATTTTGCCTAAATTGTCTCACTTATCTGAAGATAAGAAAAAAGAACTGATACGTCTCCTGTGCCTTACAGGTGCATTATCTAACCTCTAACTCTAAATACAACTGTTAATACTTCTAGAGGTAAAAACAAGCAAGTTATAGATATTTAAAAAAAAAAAAAACCAACCCAGAAAGCAACTGTGACTCTATGCATCTTGCAGCAGCACCAACTCTAAATTCCATTACATAGAAGCAAAGCAGAACAGCATTGTCAATAACAGTGCTTCTCCTCTGTTCCTACACTCTTCTGAAAACACGCTAATCAGTAACTGGACTTGACAATGGGCATCATCTAGTGAGGATGTCCTTTCCACGAAAGAAAGGACCAGTATTCTACTCAAGGAATAGCACTCCATGAGGCCTAGTGGCGCTTGTAGTGAGACAGTCCAGAGAGCCAAAGGCCTTGAATTCATGACCAGCATTGTGGTTTCTGAATTGCATTTTACAGAAATCAGTTGTGAATATGGAAACAGCACTTTCAAAGTAGATAGAGGAAAAAAAGGAGAAAAAAAAACCAACAAACAAACAAACCACAAAATGATGAGGAATTTTGAAAGCCTGACGATACCACAAGGAAGCTTTAAGCCTGATCTGCCATCTTTAGAGCCAGTTGTGACACAAAGCATAGATGCTGGGCTTTATGCTTTGCCTCACTCCTCAGTAGTATGGGCCATTGCATGATAAAAGGATCTTTGTGTCAGAGTTCATCTACTCCTCCTGTTTACAATCCTTGTCCCATGACATAATCCTCCATCTGTGGCAACAGAATTTTGTTTAGAGCAACTAACAGGGATGTCACAGGGGATTAGGATTTTAGAGTAGGGAGCAAAGTGACAGAAACACAGGAAGACTTATAAAACATCAAGATTGTGTTACCACACACATGCTCTTCAGTGCTAATGAACAAGGAAAGAGAAGACAATTTATATACACAGCAGCAAAATTGGTTCTGAATTACCAATGCCATCAGGGTTCAGGTCTATTTTTAATTCCATTCATTTGGAAAGATTTAGAGCAAAGTATTTAAAAGATGACAAAGCAGAATTCTTCAACAATGTCCATTTGATCTTTATTTCTGCATCTCTAATTTTTACTGGAACAGCTTAGCATCTGAGGATTTGCAGAATCTGAGATCCTATTTGGTCTCTCTCCCTGGGAGTCCAGTATTACACTTTTCTACTAAGTTACCTAGCTAGATTTATGTTTTGTTTATTAGTTTTACCATTAAGTATTTGAAGAAAATCACCTTAGAAGAGTAGACAGATCTTTTCTCCATATTCTCCTTGGAAAATTAATTTGTCTTCCTAACTCTTTCTTTCAATTTCAGAAGTACCATAGTTTCTCTTTGCCCTGGAATTAAAAAATTTGAATTCTGCTGCTGCATGTTGCTAAGACTGCCACGTTTCATCTCACAGGTGGGTGTGTTTCACTAGCAAGAAAAGTCATTCCTGCTGTGTCATTTGAAAGCTCTTTGCAGAGAAAGGAACTTTAGAAATAAAATACAGTATTGTGGTTATTATTTGTCTGAGTTACACAAGGAATTAGTTCATAGAACAGCTGCAGGATAACACAACTGCCTCGTGCTTTGATTATAACTAGCAATAATCATGAAGCCTAGCAAACCATTCATGGTCTTGCACATAACACCTTCCTTCACACATCAACAATTCACTTCTATTGAAAGGAATCTACTATTTATGTTAACATTATTTTCTCAGTAAGATGAAGATCTGTAACGGGCACGGTTCAATGGCACCATGGGCCCATTTTCACATTCTATCTTCCTAAATGCTCCCATTTTTTTCCATTGTACCTTCAAAGAGGTTAGGAAGAGATAAGAAAGTAACATACACAAGACATCTTTAATGTCTTTGCAGAATAAAGTGCTTCTTCTGTCCTATAGTTCCTAAAGTGCAAATGTCATCAAGCACTGAAATACCTCTACCACTACCAGTCAGACATTACGATGGGCAATTTATACGTCTGATAAGTCTACAATCTACTTCTGTCAGAGCTCCTCTTTCATAACCAGGGATAGTCTGCTTTTTTTAAATGCCATGTGCAGGCCCAGTACAGCTCAGAGGTGCATCAGGTCTTGGAAACCATATGCACTAGGCAGAATATAAACATGTTCCAGGACTCTCTCTTAGTGCAGATTAAGAAGGAAATGAAGTTAATCCAGCTAAGTTTTCCAACTGCAGAATAATTTGGAAAAAAAATATTTTTTCCACATAAAATGTGAACCAATTTGAGAGTGGATCTCATGGAACCATCACTTCACTGGATGGATCATATTTCATATGCTGTAACTGTCAAATACCAATGGTGGCATGTTGACACCTACTTTGCACAAATATAAGGAACTAAAGTATAGCCAAGGCTCAGTGCAAAATTCAGAAGGTTAGATCCTGTATTTTGACTCACAGGTAATAGAAAGCAGAAATCTCAGGGCAACTTTAACTTAGCAAACTAGAACCAAACCACCAAACAAACCCAGATTTTCAAGGTCTGCAAGGCCAGCTCTTCAAACTCTCTCAGTTCCAAATTTTAAGAACTCATCATCCCTTTCATTGCCTAAATAAAGTTAGACATGTGGCAGGTTCCATAATTAAAGATATTCATTGTCAGAAATAACTCAAAAGCCAGCATTCTGCAGTCCTCTGAAAATACAGCCATTTATTCCAGTGCCTCAGCAGAACCTGAACTCTTCATTCACCTGACGTCAGTTATGACACAGAGTCCTTCTGTTTCAAATATGTGCCTGGTCTAAAAATTTCAGGAACTGGGACTAGTTAAAACAACAAATATGCCAGTCTCTCACAGAAAGCACATTTACCTCGAAGTGACAGGAGACAGGAATCAGAAGCAATGACAATCCACCGAGAATGGATCTACAAGGTGATGTGGTTTTTTCCACCCCCCACAAACCTCCACATACCTATCTTCCTTCCTCTTGTCACCCTGCCATTCCCCATCTCTAAAAAACATAAAAGCTCTTGAGGAAAGTGCTCATACACAATGCTGGTGAGGTAAGCCTGCAACCAATCCACAAAAAAAAAACAAAAAAAAACCAAACATACAACAAAAAGTCAACTGCATAAAAGGGAGTATGCCTGGATCGGAGTTGCACAAGGAACAGGAAGATGCAAATGAAGTAGAGGAAGTAAACAGTATTCAAACATTCAGACAGAGAAACTAAAAGCAGAAAGGAAAAACCAAAAGGACTGTGAACAAGAAAAATACAGTCAATTGGAAAAACACCCTTTCCCACTACAAATTACAGCTGTACAAAAGTACAAGGCCTAATGGCCTACTCTGAAATAGTCAAACCTATTTAGCAAAGGTTGCTTTCCTGAAAAGCCAATAATCCACATAATGTGCTCAAGACAAGTGTTTCCCTTTAGGCTTCAATGTGATCAGGTGTCTCCACCTGAAAGGCAAATGTTCCTATAGGGTTAAGACTCTCAAACAACACCAGCTTGAAGTAGAATAATCTTCACAGCTGTGAAAAGCCTTTAGGTTCTGAGGACTCTAGAAAAATCAAAACAACAAACAAATCTGTTTGTTCCAGGACCTCCTCTTCATGCTACATAGACTTCAAAAGTCAAAGAGGAACTCCTGAGCATGTATTCTGAATTCTGATGGACACAAGAAACCAGGGGGAACAACAACGAATGAAGCCAGAGATAGGATACTAGCTGATGTCCATCTAATGCAAGTCCAAATTTTCTGCCAGTTTGGATGGATGGCACAGAACACCTTAACCCTACTGCTACTTATATTCTGGTGCACTTCCAGGATACTTTTTCTCCTCACATTTGTCCCAGTCCATATATTCTTCCTATTCTTTCAAATCTCATCCTTTACCACTTTTATTTACATGAACTTTAGAAATCCCCTAGAGACAGCACTTAACACTCTCTAAATCTCTAACTTCTGTACCAGAGAGTACTTCAACTTTTTACAGCTGGGAATACACCAAACATACCGACAAAGTGTGGTCACAGTCAGATGCTCCCCATTCATAGAGTGAAATACATCACACTAACTTCTGCCTACCTCTAGACTGTCAGATCTTTCAGATTCAATGTTTCATATATATCCAATGGCTAAAATTACCTCAGGCTATCAGCACCTCCATCTGTTGGGTACGAGGTTACCTCCTAATATGCTTCTGTCTATTAACAACTGCTACAGAGATAAACTGTTTACCCATGAAAATTCCCACAGTTCCTCCAAGTATATTTTTATCCTGTTCTACTGAGACATAGAATGGCAAATCCTGCCTAAAACCAGAGATCATAGAATGTATGGGGTTGAAAGGAACTTCTAAAGGTCATCTAGTCCAACCCTCCTGCAATAAGCAGGGACATCTCTAACTAGCTCAGGCTGCTCAGAGCTTCATCAAGCCTTGAATGTCTCCAGGAACGGGGCCTCCACCGCCACTCTGGGCAACCCATTCCAGTGATCTATCACCCTCATATTAAAGAACTTTTTCCTAATGTCTAACCTAAATCTACCCTTTTCCAGCTTAAAGCCATTACCCCTTGTCCTGTCACTACAAACCCTTGTGAATAGACCCTCCCCTGCTTTCTTATAGGTCCCTTTCAGGTACAGAGATGCTATTCTGAAGCAAAGGTAGTTTCTACCTGACTATACCTGGAATATGAAACAGGAATATTTTAATTCAAAACTGCACCTACTGTCTTAGACCAGGTCAGCAATGTCACCAACCACGGTAAATAGGAGTTTATGAATCACATTATTAAAGACATAAAAACTTAATTCCAGTGACACATAAAATGTTGGGAAGTCTTGTCTTCATCTCGGAGAGTGAAACAGGAACACACTGTGTTTTCTCCCACAGCAAAATCTTAGACTAAACATGTGCCTCAGACACATAATTTCAAGGTGATTAAACTGATACCAAAACAGATACCACCTGTAGCTTCAGGACTGTTAAACAGAGGCACACTGTTCAATGCCTCTGACTTCTTATAAAAAGAGAGCATTCTCTCTTTTTACATTAAAAAGGACAGGCATTTTCTTAAACTTCCACAACATTCATGAACAAATTAATTTGCACTCTATATTGCAGTCTGTCTAGGTGAGTTGGGAAGCATACTTTCACTATCATTTTTAAAGGGATTGACTTTCAGCACCATGCAAAACATCTCTCCAGTTATACAAGTATCTATGTCCTATTTATTTCTAAGAAGCAGATTTCCTCACTTATGTCCCACGGAAATAGGATATTTGTATGTAATTGTATCATTAATCCTTCCTTCATTATACATCTCCCAAGAATTAGCCTTCATCAAACTGTTTTTCTGTCAGCATTCTTTACCCCATCATGTTTCTGTAATTCAAGTGTCTTGTTTCCAGATGCTATCCAGCTTCTCCTCTTTGAGCCATCCTCCCTGGTTTTCCAAATTCCCCTCACCTTTTCTACCAAAGATACTCTCAGTCTCTTTAATGGCTTTCACTTGAGTGGCTTTAGTATTTCAACACCATCCACATAGTCCTCAACCTCTGGCAATCTCTAATATCATATCATTGACTGTTCCCTTTTTACTTAGTAGGCAATAGTAATAAAACATGTCAGTAAGAATTCCACATGAGGATCAAGATCATGAAAGAGCCCTAACTGTTTTGTAAAAAAATAAATAAATAAAAAGACTATTCAGTAAAAGGTTCTAAAAAAGACCTATGAAAACTCTTAATGAGACTTATGAGAGGTCAAAAATTAACAGGTACAAAAGGATCGTTCATGACCACTCAATGTTTGATCTATTATGGTTTGCAAAATACCATCTAACTACTAAGGGAATTTGGATTTTTTTACTATAACTGAAATTCCAGGAAGTTATTTCTGTGGGTTTTGGGGGTTTTTTTAAAGTCTAAGTTAAAAAGCTATCTTTTATCTCCTCCCCTCTGAGGGCCTTCTGTGTGTCTGCAGCAGCTGTTTGCCTGAACAATCACATTAGGCACTTCAGGAAATCAACCTGTGCTCTTACAGATATTCAGACATTGATACAGTCAAACCCCCCCAGGTCAACAAAAACACCTTCATCATTTGCCATGTCTGTCTTCGACCCAGATTTCCTCTCCAGAGGGACTGGGGTTTGTCATTCTGTTCCTGTCTCAGAGGTGTGACTGCATCCAGTAAAAGGCACAAAAAAGCATCTTTCAGTTCAAACCAGCAATGGGGAAGAAGAACCTTCTCTACCTTGCAGGTCAGCTTTGGTGAACTCAACTTTGTTAGCAAAAAATAAAAGAGAACAAAACCAAAATAAAACAAAAGCAAAAACAATAAACAACAGGTTAGTATAAAGGCCGATAAACCAGGGTCACATCACTTGAAATAAACAAAAGCAACTGGTATAACCATCACAGCCAACATCCATAATCAAGACATGCAGGAACAACAACATAAGCAACAAGGACACAGAGGGACATGGTTACCTTAACCCAACCACGCAACATATGACAAAACCACATACAAGAGAGAAAATGCATTTCACTTGCACACACATGAGGTCAGAGAATTTACTGATACTAGAAAAAGATGGGAAAAATGCTACATCCTTAACATTCATCTCTCAGCATTTACTAATAATTTAAGACATATTTTGTCTCATTTGAGAAATACTTAGAATCATCTATTTGACTTTCAGCACATTAGTCAAGAATATTTTTGTTTCTCTATCCAGGCTCTGGATCTGAACTTAAATTTCCTGTTTCTCATAAAAGCACAGATTGCCCTGGCCAAAATGGATTTATTTAAATGGATTTATATTAATCCAAAGTGGATTTATTGTCAGAAAACCATAAGGAAACTAATAGCTCTGAAAGACGACAACCTCTGTTTATCCCAAAAACTAAGATTGACACTGGATGTAAAGTGACAGTAAAACCTTGCCCCCTCACAAGCCATTGCCAGTTCATGGATTTCAACATATCCTTAAGAAAACTTGCAACAACAGGCAAAGAGACATCTCAGGCTTTAAACCCATATAAACTTTGTCATTCTCATCAGAGCAATCCACAGAAATTACAGTAGTACAAGCTTACTCTTTCATCTAGGTGGGAACAATCTTGTTATCTGTGGTCAAATCATAGTCCACATGGCAAAAGAGAACGACAAATCTACCAAATCTGACTGACAAGATCCAAGTACACTTTCTGAAAATTGCAGAGCATAAAAAAGCAAAGCAAAACAATGCCACTAGTGCTCTTCCATTTAAGCACAGGATTTTTTTTTTTTTAATTAATATTTTTAAACAGAGTCCAGTTCACAAGAAAGCCACATAGATTTTTGACATGTTATATCTTGATTCTAAGTTTTCTCTTTCAGCATGGAAAAACTAGAGGACAAAGATGGCAGTACAGGCAGCAGCTCCTGAATCTCTTGCTGCTGAAGTTTACATATGTCTATCATACAGCACAATGTGAGGGGGAGGGGGGAGGAGGGTGTACAACAACAAAAAAAATATGGGTATTTACGAAGTGCATACTTACCTTTATAACCTTCTGTTCTTAAAAAAGTTCTAATATCACAGCTGATACTGAAGAGAGATTGGTAGCTCTCACTTTCTCTCATTGTCTCCTTTTACATTTACAACCCAACACATTAGAACTGGCATGTACAGATGCCATTTCCTGTGGTTCCTATGAAGTTTATCATCTTGAATCTTTGCTATTGTTTTACAGGTCACAAATGAGTCAAGATGGCAATTACCTTCCCTTTTAAGCTAGTCAAACTTTTCTTCTCATTTCTGGAACTCCTCTACTACACAGAGCCATAAAATCCCCAGAGTTCTTTTAACAAAATGCAGAAGACAGTAGGGAGGGGTGGAAAGAGGAGGAGGATGCACTACTCCATGCACCTCCTTTGACACTTGTTCTAAGTAAGTAATTTCTGTAACGAACAAGCACTTTTCCTAACTGTCCTGCTCCTCATCTTCTTTGTAGCTGAGCTGGAGTAAGGCTTATTATTTGTTCCATAATTCTAGTAGCACTGTGATAATGGAATACAAAAGCATAAAGAACAGGAGAGCTGTCAAACAATCGGAGTAAATTAATGTTCCTCTCCTCAACAGACAACCTTTGATTCTACAGAGGAAGCGAAGTATCACAAGATTTGAAGTTTCACTACTGAGGAGATGAAGGATAAAATCCTTTCTGACATTATCCTGCTGTGAGATTTTAAGCATCAGATTAGGTTTTCTTTTTTCCACATAGTGCTTAGTATACAAAATGTGCTTCCATTTATCCAGCCTGTATGTGTCACTTATGCTTTTCATGCACCAGTGAATTCCAAAGGTTAACCATACTATTTCATGGAAAGTAGCACAAAATTATGATTTTAATGTAGGATCTGGAAGATGATTGAATTAGGACACAAAAAAGTGTCCCAAAACATCTGGAACAGTGTCAGCCAGTTTAATAATAATCATTCTCCTTTTTGAGAAACTGTTACCAGTAGAACAGGTGAGGAAATGTGAAGAGAAGAGGAAGAATGAGTGTATTTAGAACATGCAGCTGAATTTCAGATAGCTCTAGTGCCCACAGTAAACAACACAAGGATATCCAAATAAAGGAAAGGAAAACACAGCAGAATACATGGCAAATTAATAAAAAGGTGAAAACACACCCCAAATGCGGGAAGTATTTAGGGAAATGTCCTTAAAAGGTTGGCCATCTGCTTAACTTCTTCCAGGACCACTGAGGAAAAAGCAGTGAGTCACTCAATCATGACTTTTTGTGGATGAAATAAACCGATCCACCAGTCTAGTAGTAAGACCAGGAATTAAATGCTCAGCAAAAAGAATTTATTTTAGAAGTCTACAATCAAAGAAGATCTGATATGTTTAAATTGGTTTATTTTCATGGAAGGAAAGAAGGTCATCTCAGACAACATCTTCCATCCTCCATCTCTTGCATACCCACCACACACTGTAGGCATCTTTTCTCTCAAGCTCTGTCTGACACAGAAATGGAAGTAGCTTGTATTACTCCAACTCAGGAGCTGTATAAAAATTTCCAAGCACAGTCCAGAGGCTCTTGGGTCAGAAACTAAAGAGAACCAGTCTGTGACAGAGGGCTTCTTTTCTTCAGTCTCCAATGCTTTGCTTATCTCTATGGGCCTCCACCTATTAACTGAATTTCACACTCTCACTGCAAAGAGATGAATACATTGTGCCTATTTTGTGAGTGAAGAGATCAAGGGCCAAAGCAGGCAGCGGACTTGCCTGCAAGCTTCCAGTAGAATTGGGCCCCAACATGAAGTCCTTTCTGAGAATTGACTTTGTCTCTTCAGAGAGTTCAGCAGCCTGGCCTAACACAAAGACCATTTAACTCTTGATCACTTTACTACATTTTGTACCTTTTCTCTCAGACCCTCTCACCAACGCTTTTTTGGGTGGTGATCACACTTATGTCCATAAGTGCCTCCTGTTACATGAAAGATAGTGATGAAAGCTGTAGTTCGCATGAGAGCTAGATACTCCATGGAAAACTAATAGATACGGTGGTATAATTTAACTTTTCTGAAGCTTCATTCTTTTCACAGTTGCATGCAGCACATCCACCCACAACAGATTTTACACACCAGGAACCAAGAAACTTTCCAGTTTGGCCAAATACTTTCCACTACAGATCTGACCAGACCTTCAGGATCAACATCTGCCTGTTGTTCCCCCCAGAACTAAAAAACCAGCAATTGCAAAAGAGCAATAAAAATAAACCAGACCACCACATGCAAAAAAGAAGGGGTGTATGGTGTGGAACTGAAATGTTATTTGATGTTTCAGACACTCTTGGGTTCTCTTCATCCAGACAATAATCCACAAAATTCTTTGCCAGAAGCAATGATTCTACAGGATACTTCAAAACACAAAACAGGTCAGTATGGCAGCTATCATCTTGTCCAGCACACTGGTGATCAGGCAGCAGACTTCAAAAGCTGAAACCTTAAGTTTGTACAGCACACAAGGAAGCTGCATAAAGCAAAAGGAAGCTGACACTTAGATAACAAACAGGATAAAGAGATTACTTAGCTGTGCTATACTAAACAAAGCCCACCATAGATAATTTAAAATTATCAGAATAAAACTGATAGGCAACCAGAGATAAAGTAATTCTTGCCTTACATCTTGAGTTGTCTCTTTTTTTTTTTCCCCCCAGCACTACTATACACTATTAAACACCAGTCATTTTCAGACTTCTCAAGGATGCCTGCACTTTAGTTAATGACTCCTATATATGGCCTCAGAATGCTTTGCGATTCTCCAGGTCCTAAAGAAGAAGGTCTCACATAGTTATTTATATTGAAAGTGCTTCCTGCTCCAATAGGAGCATTGCCTTACCCATCACTGGAACAGAGAGAATTGCATAATGTGGTAGCTTGTGTTTTGGCACACTACAGGGCTGAACTATGCTCCAGTGCATACGAGGAACAATGGGGTCAAGGAAGTTTGATGGCCTGCTCAAACTGAGTAAAAGGAGGTGGCTTTAGAACCAAGACAAAGAATTTTATTTTCCTATTAAGACTTGTGAAATCTTAATTAGCGGTATGGAACAGGGTACTGAAATACACAAATAGAGATAATTAATGCAAAAGGATGAAACAATATCACCCATTTGCAGCAGTACTGGTCTGTCTTATGTGGGACAGTGCTGTCTGCTGACCTACATCTTACATTCTACTATTTTCTAGGCTCCCTTCTTCCACACATCTTTTGATTCTGTCCTGAGATCAAACTGACTTTTTCAGAGAAAACAGCTGCCACCTTGTAATCGCCTCTGCTTCTGAAAGCAAAGTTGCAACAAGAGACAAGCATTAGCAGAAATCTCTCTCACACCACATTTGGAAAGCAAGATTCATATGTGGGGATGAATGACGTTTCTTTAAGCGTGTTTTCATGTACACGGTCCCACTGCCGTTCATGATGAAATAAGGACATGTCCTGCAAATCCACCCAGCACACACCTGTTCACTCTAAAAGCCAGCAGCTGTTTATTACAAACACATTTAAACATCAAAACACAGCAAGAACTGCTTGAGACTTCAGCCCTTAAAAACATTAAGACTACACCCAAGATAACTTCAGAGGGAAACAAAACAGGAAGACTTAAATAAGGACTGGACATGCTTAGCACTTTTCTTTCACTAGAGAAAGAGGAGATAGGTGTGACTTGTGTTGGCCACTGTAAAAACAGGTACCAGCAGGCAGCAGTCAAGATGTGATATGAAACCTTGGGGATTGCAGCAATTCAAAGACCCCAAATGAAACAGCTTTCCGCTGACCTCATTCTCAATTTTCTTCCTAATCCTAAGCATGTTGGCAAAGAGAATGGCTTTCTCTTGAGCAGTTCCCTTGGTATGGAGCAGGGGCCATCTATGAAGATAGCATGATGTGGCAGGTGCAGCCTTCCTGACAGAAAGCTGACAAAACCCAGGCCTTGCCAGAGAGGTTTGGCACCTCACTGTGATTAACCAGTGCCTCAGGGTCTAGACCCATAGCCTGTTTTTGTCACAGGGTGTCAGTGTGATATCAGACCTCCTTGTGTGGAAGGTTTTCTCTTTATGAGTGAGTGTATGTACATTTTGGTTCATCTTTCTAGGAAAAAGTATTCCTTCAAGTTTAGGAATTAGTTGTGTAGTGGTTATATTCCCAACTGGCATCCAAACTTGTTATTTAATTTTGTCAGAATGACTGCCAGGCCACTTTGGTTGCAGTAAATCTGCATTTTTGGATAGCTGCTGCTGTTTGTTTTCTGGGTGCATCTGTGACATATCGGCACTCCTTTGCAAGATCAATTTCCTCCAAAGACAGAATGAGTGCCATCAGTGACCTTCCCATTCAGGTGTTTAGGTCTGTCTCCTAAAAGAGAGAAGGGGAACTCACATTCTTGACAAGTCTAAGAGTGAACCAATCTCCAAATTCAGACAACAGCTGTGCTAGTACCAGATGTGCACACAAAGTCAGTGCCACATCACATGCTTTGGGAGTGGCACTGACATGCAACCTCAGTAATAGGACACTAAATCAAAGAACTACACTGGGTGCTGGAGAAGGAAACACCATAGCTCTAATAATGGTGCAGAATCTTCTGAGAAAGCATCATGACTTGGGTTTTCCTAAGAAGGAACTGATGCCATATGCACATTACTGAGTCAGTGCCACTGCTGTCAATATTATTTTAGTTAATGGGAACTTACCAGTAACAGTAAAATATTTAAAGAAGCTTCAAGAAATCACAACTATTTACATGCTTAAAGTCACTCATCACATTTGTTTCTAAACTCTCTGGAAAAGAAAGCTACAGAAGAGACAGCATGCCTTCAGTGCTTTCATTGGAGGCCTACCTCTTCAAAAAAAGCCTCCTGTTTTGGACTGATCTTCACCCTTCAATTCATTCTACCTTTCATTTCCCCTGTTTCTACTTGGACTTCAAAATACTTCTGTGGATCTCAAAAAAGAGCGCTCTGAAGCACAAGTGAATTGGAAGCCCAGAACCTCTTCTGAAGTATTTTAAGAATACAGTAATGTTAATAAACCATTCTGAGAAAAGTACTAAGAAACAGTAGTCCATCCCAGTAACAACCTTTACACTACTGGAGGCACCACCTCATAGGGGATGAAGTATGCAAGAGAACGGCTGCAGAAGCTGCTATCCTTAAGCTGCATTTGGAAAATATAAGTGTAGTGAAGGATGTCACGATGAAAGCAAACTAATGAAATGGTCAATAAGGTGGACAAGTAGATGAACAGGGAGCAGCAATGAAATAAGAGTGCTTGAGAGGGGAACTTCTCTCAAATCCATTATACCTTCACATCCACGCTCAATCTGCCCACTGCGGTGCAGAGCATCATTGATTAGGTCAGGCAGACGCCCATTCAAGTCCACAGATGCTAGACAGCCCTGAAATCCATCACGTGAGGCCACTAGCTTCGGGAGGTTGCTATACATGCCTTGAGCTAGGCCAGCAATGTAGAGATCACCTAGAGGAAAAATGGTAAACGTACAAGGAGAGGGGGAAGTTAGATACCTTCTAAAGTGGCTTACCCCACCCCACTCAGACATGAATATAGCAAGTGGAACAGCTGCTCAGAAAAATTTCCACTGTAAAAAAACCTGTAGGATGAAAATCAATTTCTGATTAGTCAAAACAATGCAAACTATCATGTTACAGGAAGTTGCCAGATAAAGACAAAAATGAAATTCAAAACCAAAATCATAAAAATAATCAAATTTATCGATTCATCAAACTATTTACTGTTCTGTAATGCATGGTTCCTGCAAGCTTTCTCTTGTTTACTGATTGAGCCCTTCAAGAATAAAAAGTCTTGTAGAATTTACCTTTAAGATCCAGATTTTTGGCACCATTGATAACCTGAGTGACCACCTTAGTGTCCACCT